>CAJPVJ010000514.1:0-23841 GCA_905397405.1 Oppiella nova
AACCATTGCAATGAATTGGTTCATCGAAATATATAATCAATTCTTAGGCACATATAATGCATATGAATATCAAATACCATGACATGGAAACAGCCAACGCTCACGACGATGGATACGCTATTATAGCCCTCATGTATATCGTATGTATTGTCGGCTATAAGTGTAATAAATTAATTAATTTTATGTTTAACAGGAAGTTGATAATCCAAACCTGATGTACGACATGATAACGGATCACTTGCATAACGTTCAGGACATTGGTCAACAGTATACCTTTGAAACTCCTATTTATGTGGAAAGCCTATTACCACCAAATCGTGACGAGTTTTACCGCTACTTCGGCTCATATACGACCCCTCGCTGTAATGAAGCCGTCACTTGGATTATATACCCGGAGCCCGTATTCATCGACAAAAAGCAGGTCTTAATAGTTATGATTGATTTTTGAAAACAATTTTTTCAATAAAACATATTATAATTTAGATGAAAAAGTTTCGCACTTTATATACGACAGCATTTGACATAAGAACCGGTCATTTGAAGCGAATGGTCGGCAATATTCGTCACCTCCAGGACATCGGCAACATTCAATAAAACATATTATAATTTAGATGAAAAAGTTTCGCACTTTATATACGACAGCATTTGACATAAGAACCGGTCATTTGAAGCGAATGGTCGGCAATATTCGTCACCTCCAGGACATCGGCAACCGAAAGGTTTACACTTCAGCTTCAGAGACATTCAATCATAACTATTGCCTACTATTTGTTGTAATATTTATTGCAATGCAGTTATTGTGATCAATACAAAAGCTAATGTCAATTACAATTATTGTGATAGTTTTCTAATTCAATGCATTCATTGATTATATAATTTATATATTTGTTGAATATTGCAAAATATTTATAAATTGAAAATTTAAATTTAATTAAAATGAATTTCAAGAATATTGATGACTCTATGGTTGCTTAGAAACACTTTCGGTGAACAATAGCGGATCCGGACTCGTCGTACTCGGCCTTCGAGACACACATATCATTGAAAGCGGAAAGAGTGGCCACAATAGAGCCTCCGATCCATACGGCGTATTGCGGGTCCGAAGGGGCCGTCACTTTCGCTCTCATAGTCTTACGGACGAGAGCTGTCATCTCCTTCTGCATCCGATATACAAATCCCGGACACAATGTGGTGCCGCCCGACACCACTATGTTGGCCATCAGATCCCTACGCAAGTCGAGCGCACACTTCATCACTGACTTGTATGTCATCTGATGGACGCCACACGAGTCCATCCCTAACAACGAGGGCTGGAAGAGAGCCTCCGGACACCGGAACCGTTGGTCACCGATTGTGATGAGCTGTCGGTTCGCACCGAAACGCATACCTCTGTCCATGTCTTTAGGGGAAGGGCTGGTCATCTCGCGCTCAAAATCGAGTGAAACGTAACAGAAGTTCTCTTTAATGGTGCGGACATTGTTGCGGTCCATACCTGTGCTCAAGTAATGGCCCCTTTCGGTGAGGAGTCTCATGAGATAGTCTGTGAGGTCACGACCGGCCAAATTGAGGCGCTCTATAGCGTGTGGAAAGGTATAGCCCTCATAGATGGGAACGACATGCGAAACACCATCGCCAACGTCCAGCACCACACCAGTGGTACGACCGGTCGCGTAGAGGGCCAGTACCCCCTGAATAGCCACATACATGGCCGGGGTATTGAACCTCTCGAACATGATTTGAGTCATCTTTTCGCGGTTGGCCTTTGGATTGAGTGGCGCTTCCGTGAGGAGCACCGGGTGCTCGTGTGGATACACTTCCAGTTTGGTGTACGTGTGCCTCCATATGGTCTCCATGTCGTCCCAATTGGTGACAATTCCGTGTTCTATGGGATACTTCGGCCCCACTTTCGACGGGAACCGTATTCTCGGCACATCTTCTCCGGCGATCCCCGCCTTACAAACACCCGACCCGTTGTCGATCACCACTACTGCCATACCTGTTGTCTCTTGTGTTGGATTCAAACAAATATGCAATAAATTGAAAGATTAGTTAATAAGATGTGATATTTATTACAGTAATTAAGTGATAATCAAATGGTTTCTAACAAAAGATGTCAAACAATGACTTGAATTGAAAGGCAAAGGATTAGAGAAAAATGATATAAATTGCTATTCATATGAATAAGCGGTCAATCATTTGGTGGCAAATCCATTGACTCACAAATATAATGACCCATACATTGGATGGCAATTCATATCTATTGAATCTCAATTAATCATTAATACAAAGGGACTTACTTTTAATTTAAAACTCGTAACAAGTTTTTAAAAACCTTTTAGTTTGAATTAACAGTTAATTGTAAAATATATTTATTGAAGTAATTATACCTAAAATTAATTATGATTTTTAGAAATTTTATTAAGATATTATTTACAAATTCTTAAAACCACCTAGAACTGTTGAATTAGTTGTATTATTAGTATGAGTAAAAAATATTTTCATAAAATGATTACAAATATCTATAAATCCGAGAAAACAATTAGCAGACGATCTTTGAGGGCGAAACCCAACCGCCGAACGCTTTCTCGAGTTCTTGTGCCACAGCTATAGTCAAGTGATCGTTGAGAGGCGACCCCACTATCTGTACGCCAATCGGTAGACCATCTCTATTGAGACCCATCGGACAGGTAGTGACGGGAACTCCTAATGCGTTAAAAATCATTGTATACGAGATGTTTGAAAGTTTGAGAATTGTTGACAAGTGTTTGGGCGCCGCCTCCGGATGGGTCGGGTATATGAAGACCCCATCGTTGCCTAATAACTGTTTGAATTCTTGTTTCAATTCTCGTCCCAAACGGACATACTTTTGACCGAATTCTGTGTCAACACTTGGAGTCAATTCAATGATAGCGCTTAAGATTAAATAATATAACGTGTGGTCAGACATATTGGCGAAGTATTTGAATAGATCTATGACGGCCTGCCATCGGGAAGTGGTGGTCTTCTTCTCACCCAAAATGTGTTTTGTTTGTTTGAATGTATAGATCCATATGAAGAAGGCGTCCCGAAAGGCATCGAAATGAACTTTTTTGGTGTAATTCCCGTACTTTTGGCTCATATGAGACACTATGCGACGAATGGCACTCTTGATATCTGGGCTCACATTAGTGTCAAATGGGTTCCCATTCTCTTCCATATAATAAATCTTGAGTTTCGAGAGGTCGACGCTTTCGTCATGTTTTAGTTTACGTCCGTTGGAACCGACCATAGCTTTAAGCATCGGAAGCAGATCTGAGGAATATCTGGTCATCGGTCCGATGGACTGCATGTGACTTATTTCAGGAGTCATTTCGGGAAACTGGCCGTCAATGGGAACCAAACCAGGACTCGGCTTATGACCAAAGATACCGCAGAAGAATGAGGGGATTCTGATGGAACCGCCGAAGTCTGAGCCGACGCCTACCACAGACGCTGCAGAAGAGATGAGCGCTCCCTCTCCTCCGGAAGAGCCGCCAGGAATACGAGACAAGTCGTACGGGTTGTTGGTCTGGCCGTAAATTGAATTGGCAGAGCTCCACCACATTGTCATCTCCGGTATGTTTGTCAACACCAGTGGAATAGCGCCGGCTCTTCGCAAATATTCAATGGCTTTGGCATCACTTCCGGCTTTCATGCCTTTTCTCGCTTCGACGGCGCCATCAATAGCCAGACCTTCAATACTGACACTGTCTTTGCACGAGAATGGGATCCCGAGGAGTGGCTGGTCGTGGATAGAGAGCCCTGGTATTAGTGGGTCATTGCCATACAGCTCGTGTTGAACCCGTTTATCAATATCGATGGCTTCAAGAACTGCGTCCACATATCTCTGGTCTACCACTGCGTTAACATACGGCTGAACCACTTTGATCCGATCGACGAATGCCTTCACCAGCACTTCACTCTTGAGCTGATAATTGCATACAATTAATGACAATATAATTAGACAATTCACTCAAACCTTTCCGGTCTTGATCTGAGCGGACAAGTGATGTGCGGACTGTAGTAATAGTCTGTCGCCAATCGGCGGAACCCTTCCCTTCTGGGATGACGTGAACACAAGGGCTGTAATACCGGTGAAGGCGTCGAAATAGAGGCGAATAATCCGCAGACAAATGAATGTGAATAAAGAAATGCATTTATTTATACAGAATGTGGTGAAGAACTCAAATTCTGTACGAATATAAGAAATGGTTAATAAAGAGAGGTTTATAAGAGTTGTCACTATTTCCTTGATTGCGGACAACATTCTTGATATTAATTTCAATATTACTTTAAAGTTTAAACTAAATGCAAAATAAATGTGTGTTTGATTTTANTGTACGAATATAAGAAATGGTTAATAAAGAGAGGTTTATAAGAGTTGTCACTATTTCCTTGATTGCGGACAACATTCTTGATATTAATTTCAATATTACTTTAAAGTTTAAACTAAATGCAAAATAAATGTGTGTTTGATTTTATACTTTACTTTAAATAAGACATGTATCAACTGATAGGTACTTCTCACGACACTAACAGATTATACATCAGATTAAGGTTATCCTTGAAAATATGGAAACTTTATATAGACTTGAAGAGTCCATTTGTATCATCAGAGACAGACTTTGCACATTTAACCAAATTTAAACTAACATTCAATCATTAAATATTTAGTTTGAAACAATATGCAAAAATACTGTATTTATAGCAATTATTTGATGAACACTCCATATAATAGAATATAAATGAATAAAAATTATTTTTTACTAATCAATATATTTTTGAATAAGAAAATAGTTTTCATTCTAATTGAGGAAAAAATATTTATTAAATAGTAGTCGATAAGTAGTAAATATTACAATATTGTATAAAATTTATTGTATTTAATGCAAAATCAAAAGTAAAGTCAATATAACCTAATAGACTTTGTAAAATGAGCTCTACTTTATTATTATTCATTTTCTTTTTAAGATCATTTTCTTACAGTATAAAGCAAACCATAAACAGTACTGAAGTATCTAGTTTACATAAAATTAATGAAATTTGTAACAATTAAAATAATAATTTTATTGAATCCATAATAATAATAAGATTAAAGTTTTTAACGTCATTTAAGAATAACTGAAATGAGATTCTTTGAGAATATACTCTGAAAGACAATAAAAGCTCATAATATAATTAATTTAAAATATTATACATAAAGTATTTAAAAACATTATGTTTATTACAATATATAACATTTGTTATTTTAAAATATAAAATAGAAACAAAGTAATTTTATATACAGTATTAATATTAATCATATAAATAATTAGATCACAGAAGTATTTATTTGGCAAAAACTGATTGATTGTTATCTATAATCTGTTTCATCCTCGAAGTTTTCGCAGATTCTGCTGATGAGTATATTAGTATAAATTGCATTAATATGTCCGTCCACTCGGTATGTCGTATGCTGTGAGGGTTGACCAGAATTTATGTCATTTGAGCTCATCTCAGATATCTATATATCAAACCCAAACATAATAAATCACATATAAAACCATATGTAAGCATAATATTTTCGTTATATAAACTAAATAATGATCAATATATTACCTGAACTTTCACCGTCCGTGTAAAAGGCCCGTATTTCAGAAACTTAAACCGTTAACAATATAACATTCATAGCTGATGAAGATTCGGATTGAAGTAACGTATCCTTTACTCAAGTTACAATACCTCCCGATACCTCTGCTGCTCTTTCTGTAAATAAAAAAAATATTTTCAATTAATAATAATATGATTCTTGAGATCAAGAATATTCTACTGACTAAAGAGAGACAGTGAACGCCTTCTATATGTTGATGAAAGCCGGCGCCCAATGTCTTCATTACGAGTTTGATTCCTTGAAGTTTCAAACTATTCATTGATTCATAAAAAAATATACAAAAGAGAAAAACAATTCATTAAAATTGTGAACTCATGTTAAAATATCAAAAAAGAGACCAAAACACACGCATTATCCTATTCATAAATCAATAGGCTGATCTCATATATTATAGTAAACAAAAAATCTAATTAATTAACAATTTATTACATTACAAAAAATAATAAAACCCCTTTAATTTATTCATCTCATATCCCGAGCTAAGTATTTATTCATTAATTATATATCAATGATGTCGTACTTCGCTAATGTCTTGAGCAACATATGGATGTGTTGTGTCGCCAGCCATTGAACGCCACCGAAGATTAATACAGTGTTTGAGTTATTCTCTAAGGGCTGTACTCTAAGTGAGACCAAGAAATACATTATTAGATAAATGATTAGAAATATTTCGATAAAACGTGTTAACAATTGATGAAAACTAATTGACAAAATACTTTTCAAAGAGTTGATAAACTGCTCTATCAAACGATGGCCTTTGATTAGTGGGTAACCAAAACTTGGGATAATACGCGAAACTAATTAAAGTCTTCTTTCTATTCATATTTGGGTATATTTTCAAGTCGTGTGTCTTATCCCAGTCGACGAGTGTTCCGTTGAGTCTCTCAATCAAGTAATGCATAATTCCTCTGTTGGTTGAGTCGCCCACGAATAGTATCTATACATTTAATTCAAGTTTCAAACACATATCAAGTTTTAATTCAATTAGTAGTCTATAGGAAATAAAGTATACAAAGTATTAAATTGTATTTTAATTATATTTGAATTGTTGTCAACTAACAAAACTATTATAAAGACCGCACCCATACTGGTTCGGCCCCCTATTCTTTAGGCTTTAAATCCATATTTATATGCGATAATCCTTTTAGTAAATTAAATCGTATTTTATTGTAAAATGATATATAATATAAATTTATAATGTCATACAGAATACTCTATAAGTCGATTGTACGGTCGGTACAAACAGAGAGAAATTTCAATTTCATTATAAACCCAACTCTCATACGGAGAGTAATTATTTAATTAATAATTAATGCGTTGATATGATTATGTAATAATTGCCTGCAATTATAAATTGATTACCTTTTTGTTGGTGAGGCATGAGGAGAGCCTCTTTTGCGAGAGAATGGGGTAATGGCATTGGAGTGGATCCCATCGGGCCTCTCGCCAGTAGCAGGTGGACGAGTTGTGGCAGCTCTGACACGGCACCATCCAGTGCCCACTTTCGGCCCCTGTCCTACACTTTGTGGTCAACGATTGTCTGTAGAGGAATGCCCTCCAATCGGAGTAATCGTTTTGTTCGCTGAGTCCGCACTGATTGCGTGGAAAGACTCTCATATCACAGTCCTATCGGATGGAGAAAATGGTTTTGTATTCAAATACGATACACTCATTAATTATTCATTGCATTCAATGTATAGGTATTTAACAGAAAGTGATTCTTTAGATAGAGTCAAAGAGACTCTGATAGTGTATATCACTATATGGATGTCAGGCCTATAAGTGCTATAATTAAATCGTATGACAAACGGATGGCATACTTGAGTGAATGAACAAACTCGATGAGGTAGTTGTGCACGAAATTCAGGCACATTATGGGTGACGGGAACACGATTTATGATGAGAGTGTATGTGTTTATAACCCACGGCTCTGTATGTGATATATCGACCACAACCAGCGATATCTTATTGACCCCAATTCCAAGAGTATAATTTGTCGTTCTGTTGGACACACATTACCAGATAGTTAGACATTAAAGAGACAATTCAAATACATTGCAATTAATGAGTTACTCGACGACGTATCCAACTCTCACTCTAACTTATTACATCGTCTATTATTTATCGTTATGATTATTACAACACATTTATATGAGTGCGAGTTATATACAGAATATTCTTCGCAGAGAATACATGTCTGTTCACTATCATAGCATATCATACATACCTGGATGAACCAAACTTATCTTCTAATCTCACTTCGCTCTGACAGTTCTGGGCTTTGGCCCAAACACTGACCATAAGCTGTTCGTATGAGACATTGCAGTGATATTGTGTGATAAGTGGCGAAAATGGAGGCATTAATTGTAATTTAGGACTCAATTCAATAGACGCTAAATAAGGCAGTGATGAGGGCTCTGCACAAGACAAACAAGAAATATGTGATAAATTGTTTTTATCTTTTAATAGCCATAAGGATCACACAATAAATGAACACAAGTGAACACTTGTGATCACTTTTCGACAACACATTACAATTAATAGAGTTGTAAGTGAAGAACACTTACCATCGGAACAGCCGTTGACTGTCGAGTCAAATGGGTTTTTGTCGCTTAAATAGACGGAACTGTTATGGAAACTGATTTGATTGCGAGTCGAGTGCTCGTTAGCGGTGTTACCGGCGCTGTCGCCGTACTCCTCGTCGATGATATGCCGGTAATAATAGCGCTCTAAAGACATGAGAAGCGGATGCAGGTCTGCCGTCTTGTGCACCGACAGCTCGTTAGGTGTTTGGCCCACACTTTGGGCGACAATCAATTGACTCAATTCGTCGATTAGGGGTTTGTATGCCTCGATTCCGAGCGCCGGATATAAGTTCTTAAACGAACCCTTATTTAGTGCCTCTCGTCTTGAACTCAATAAATAACTCAAATCATCTCTACTTAAGCACAGGTCGTGAGATATATGACAACTGATGCCCATTACGCCGATATTCTCGTCAATCACCTCATCTAATGCTTCGGAGACATCGTTGGCCACCAAATCGGTTGCACTGATTAGGTCTATGACATCGTCGAGAATCAGTTTCTTTACGCCGCCTGAAAGGGGCGACTCGTCCTTCCGTGACTCCTGCATATTGGGCTGACCATTCACTTCTGTACATTCAATTATAACATGTAATCACAGTCAGAATATTTGTGTCAATTCTTAGAAATTACTTAAACATTAATAGCTATGAAGAGCAATACAGTAATTGCATTGTTTTTAAGCAACGAATTACAAACCTATGATAAATGGCTCTAAACTGGAGTTCAGTATAATATCGAAAGCCATTAAATGGAAACAAGAGTTACATTTGGCGAACAAAAGTCGTTCGGAATTAATGTTATTTGAATGCATTGTCGAGTGCTGTTGTTGTTGTGTTATAAGCATAGCCTCCGCTATCAGTAATGTCTGCAGAATCGCTCGATATATGCTATTAATTGCTTTCTTCATGCTATCGGTTCCGTTGTTTTTCGATATAAACTGCCAGAATTGGCTCAGAATCCACGTGCGACCCGGGATCTAATTATTAGGAATTCATATTTAATCATTTAGAATATATCTAAAATGTCTAAGATTACTTTTTTATAATTTCTATTTTCTTCGTATCGATGAAACACCAGTCCCTCGCTGTGGACATAAGCCCTGAGCGGCGCCATAGATGTGACGATTACGTAAAGTCTCAAACTGACGGGTTGTCCAAAGACGAGCAAAGGATTAGCGATGTATTGCTGTATGACACCTCTCTTTACGTTATATTCTCGGAGTCGATCCCTTCCCTCATTAGTGAAAATGTTGATCAGTTGCGGACCGTTTCCTGATGAGTGTCCGCCTATGCTTATCGGCTTTAAGAGCCATTCGGCTGAATATCCCAGCGCTTCAATGCAAGACATTTAGCAAATTAACACAAATACTAATTGTAGTCAAATCTAACTGATCACTTTACTAATAAATACCGTATACTAACATTTAAAAATTAAAACTTTATTAAAATTATTTAAAATAATTAACTAAATAATAGCAGCTATAAGTAGTAATAAAAAGTAAGGTTGTCTATGATTTTACCTACGTTAATTTGACCTACAATACCTGATATAGTAAAATATTAACGGTTCCGACCATCGAATCATTGCATGTGATATATGGTTAGAATCAGCTTAATGAGTAGGTTCAGAAATTCACTTCTTAATCTGGATCAACTAATATTCCTTCATGGTCAAAGAAGATAATTTCTTAATCAACTCATTGAGCTGATTCCAACCATATATTATATGCTATGATATGATGATAGGAACCGTCATAGATTGGGTAAGATTTTAACATTATAGGTATTGTATGTCAAATCAACCTAGTTCAAATCACTGATGCTTTTTCACTCCGTATGGAAGACGTTGTAGTTACTTGACAACTTTAACCAAACCGTATTCTTTTGTCTCTCCTCACTGGCCTGAGAAGTAATACTGATATTTTCATAACAGTCTTTGTATTTCACAACTTTGATCACATCTTAAATGTATCAATAAATATAATGGACACACAAATGGGATGACATAAAAAAGATAACTAAATGCTAATATAATATATGATGAGCAATTATGTGTTTGTACTAACGGTGCACTTTCCTGGCCTCAGTCATAGTCTGGCAAAACGTGTCTCTTTTCCACAATAGGTTTCGTAATCCGGGAATTCTATTCACTTTTTGATAGGGTTTTAATGTCTGAATATCTTTGCGCTGAAGACAGAAGCCGTCGTCTCCATCAGTGAACGCCAAACAAAATAAGATCAGCCAATCCTTTAGGTCTGATCGTGTCAGTCAGTGCATGAATAGCGAGGTAACAGTAGGCAACAAAAGTAGGATAAGATCAACGGCAACCAAATATCACATAAAAAGTCTATTTTATATAAAGGTTTAACTTTCGAAAAGGAATTGTGTTTTAAATCCTTTTTTCTTGAACTCTCAAATTCTCATTCAATATTCAATATAAGAAATATCTTATATTGAAAGATATAAGAAAGGTCTTATTACCCGTCATATTCTGAGCCGTTTGTGTGGATGCCCTGCGTTTAGATCTGAGCCAATTGGGGGCGTCTATACTGAACTTATGGCGCTCCAGAGCTGATCTATAAGCGGCAAAGTCTCTGGAAATGACACTTCTTTGGCCCCTAATTAATGCCAGTTTTGTACTCGCAGGGTTGGGAACCGTTGTCTCCTCGATCTGTACGACAAGACACAGTCAGGGATTGAGAGAAAATGTACTTCTGATTAGACAAACATTAATCGCAAGTCTTTAATAAATATTTAATGACATCGAAAATACTCTTTTGATGTTCATCTCAATCCTATTACTATTGAATACGATTTCTATTGCAATCTCTCTCTCTCTCTTTAATTATGATTAATGAACTGATCGTAAGTAAGTCCAACTGAACAGAATATATACATTGAATATACTGAATATATATATATATACAGAATATTCTGTAGAATCAGTTAATAAATATATCATTATTAGATGCATTACTATTAAAGGCAAATATCTTTATTGAGTTATTAAGTTTATAGTATAATATTTACTATTTATTCAAATACTAATTGAATACTTTCATAATTATAGAATACTAATAAAGTTTGAATAATAACTTACCAAAACTAAACGTGACAGATTTTGTCAAACAAGTGTTCATTTGTTATTAATTTATTATTTGTTTGTAAAAGCAATTGTTATCAGTTTAATATTTAAAAAATTTTTCTAATAACAAGATAATCTTAATTATTTTCAAACTTTTTATTAAACATGAAAACTCTTATTCTATTCATACCATACAATAACTATTGTTCTTAAAACCAGACATAAAATAAATATTTGACATCAAATATCTGGTCTTAAAGAAATATTTAATATAAAAACAAATAGTAGACAAAAATATTAGAAAAATCTTACGCACTAATTGTCAAACAAAAACAATTTCATAAAAGTTTTCAAAATCCATTTTCTAACTATTCAGTATAGTGTGCATATAAATTTTATTATATAATATTTTGTATTTAAATTAAACTTATGCCATAAGTTTAAATAATAAATTTTATGCCTTTTTATTACTGATTATAATAAATAATTGATAGGATAGCACCATTATATAGTGACATAACTGATGCCATTTACAATGTCTAACACTTTTGATACAATAAACATGAACTCAGCTCTGAATTTATAAACTCTATTCACGAGACATAAAATGCATTTATATTTCATATTTTATTGATATATGAAATAAACACTTCTCTATGACTGAGTGAATAACTCATTGAATCGTTGGCTCCGACAAGAGAGAGAAGAAGAAGTCTTATTCAGTCCTCTTCTGGTGTCTCTTGGCTTACGATTTCTATTCGGGAGCACATGGATGGTAGGCCTCCCGATGGGATTTTTATAATAAATGTCGATATAAATCATGATTTTAAGCTTTAAAACTCATGCAAAAGGATATGAACTCAAAGAAACTAAAGAAAAATGTAATAGAATTCCAATGGAGACACATATATCAAGACTTTTTCATGTCATTCCTCTCATTCCCTCCCTATCCTCAGGTCTGTCTCATTGTTTCCTACGAACCATAGTTTAGTTACCATATTATCATTCAAAAGATGTAATATTTGTTTGCAAACAATAATTTTAATTTCGTTATTTACTTTATAATATCGACTATTTTTGCAACATTTTTTGCAACTCGGAAATAATTTTTCACATTTAATTCAATTTAATTCACGAAATATATAGTAAACAGCTTTGTAAAACATATTTATAGTTATAAACATAAACTCAATGCTGTTATTGGTATTGAATTTGCTGTTATTTTTTTTAATAAAGGAATATAAATCACAAAACGATAATTAAAGAACGTATATTCTCCACAACTTTATGTTCATTGAGATGAAAATACATTTTTCTTTTGAAAACACTATTTAATTATTTATATATGTTTTGAAAAATTTTCTTTTCTTTTCAAACTTTTGAAAATACTGTGAATTTGACAAAATTTAGTTATAAATTCAAATAAAATATTTTATTATAATGTTAACCAAATTTAAGGTAGTCTAAATAATTTACAAAGATAACTTCTAAAAATTTCGTTATTATTCTTATTTTAAAGTACATTAAATTTATTAAAGTTTTAAATTACGTTAGTACCAGGTTTTAGCCTGATAATTCGTATTATAAATAACGTATGAATGCTTTGAATGAGCGAAACAAAAATTAAATTCCCGTTAATCTAATAGAAACACAAATAATTGATGAGAAGTTTTCTTTTTCATTGATTAAAAATGCCATTCAATTGAATGTTATTTTCTATTCCCTGGTATTCAATGGAAGTTTGGCAAAAGTTTTAGTGCAAACTCTGTATTCATGTCAGACTTAATTCAAAATGAGTTTCAATTTGAATCTGAAATGTGTTGTGAAATGTTGAATACGACTACAAATGAATCAAAAAGGCTTTTTGGTAACAAAACTTTGCTTTTGTGTTATGTTTTCGTCGATCAATTAATAGGTTTAACATATATTTCTGGATAATATCAAATCGTGTATTAATTGTCGATCAATATTATAATTAGTTTTTCGTTTAACAATATACTTGTCAATTAAGTAACAAAACTACCTAATAGTGTGCTAATGAGAAACTATGAATACCCTATTTATAGATTTCTTATGTTATTTATTTTGTTTTTAATAAAAGTTTATTTAAAATAAAAATAATTTTCAGAAGTAGAAATTCAGTAAATATGTGAATATTTATTTAATTTTACATTTAATGTCAACGTATTATTTAAATAAAAAGTAAATTAATAATATGTGAAATTGTTTTATGTTTGAAAACATTGTACACAAAATATAAGCACAAATCAAACGATACAAAAGTAATATTAAATTTCAAACACATTGAATGCTAGCAAACATTAACTTAATTATAGTGTCTGTCAATAGAATTATGTTCCGCTTTATTGCACTAATCATTACAAGAGTGGAAAGGGATGTGAGAAGAGTAAGAGAGTTGCCATAAAAACAATATTTGTTAGCTTTGAATGTGTGTTCAAATAACTTCTCATCCATTTGTTTTGGATATTGAGAGAGAGAGAGAGAGAGAGAGAGAGAGAGCGAGCGAGAAAGAGAGAGAGAGAGAGAGAGCAGTTTTATAACTGAAATAAACAGTATTATTGAAGTAAAATAAAAATATATAATATATAAAAGACTTGTTCGTTGAGACCTGGATATGCCACTAGTCTACAGAATATACAGATAGAAATTGATTGTCAAACCTATTTATTATACACCAGTTTTCCTTACAGTTTAACGAAATAACAAACAGAATTGAAATTAATGTTCAAACAAATAACATATAAAACATAAATTAAGTTTTAGTTTTTAGATAGCAATATAAAGCGAGAAAATATTGAATGGAGTTATATAACTCACTATTTCTTATTAAACAAAGTCTTATATAGAATATAAATCTTTGAATCTCTATTTAATGAGATATATTTTTGGCAATAATCTCAATGTCAGACAAATACTGAGAATTAGATTGCAATCTATTTTTAGGTAGTATATTTATCAAATAAAACTTCTACCCTTGTACATTGTATAATAGGGAAAGGGTGTTTATTAATAAGATAACTGTATGTGCACATTTTTAAAATAAAGTTTTATTTATAGGATTAAATTTAATAAATTGAATTATTCATTGAATCAAATGAATATACATAAATGAATAATAAAGCAAATGATAAGCAACTGAAAACCAAATGAAACAAATCACAAACAGATTTCATAATCAAAATAAGAAGGAAACCAATTTTCACACTCAATATGTGAATGAATAATAAAACTATAATTTGATTGATTGATGAAAGTGGTGGAGAAGCTGCTGATAAGCATAACATATAAAAAGCATAGCACTTGTAATATAGAAATTGACTTTTTTGTTAATATAAGAGTAGTGTCCAAATGGTGCATATTTTTTGTGCTACACTTGAATCCATCCTACAGTAAATATAAATGCAATTTAGTTGAGAGCTCGTCATATTATCGGCTTTATACCTAATACAATATACAATATACTGTTTATAAGGTATCACATATTTTGTGAGCATCCCGGCGTCCATATAGGAAAGGCAGCGCAAGAATAAATAGACGATAGAATACTCGTCATATTATCGGCTTTATACCTAATACAATATACAATATACTGTTTATAAGGTATCACATATTTTGTGAGCATCCCGGCGTCCATATAGGAAAGGCAGCGCAAGAATAAATAGACGATAGAATAAAATTGAGAGGAATCTGAGAAATAACTCAAAACTAAATCTAGGTTTAGAGTTAAAACACAAAAAAGTTTATTGCCTATATTTTAATATCTCATGTTAGTATTTATAATATATTACTATAAATAATAATTTTTTATGTAATTATATTTTCTATGCTTTAGTTGAAAGCAAACCTCTATTTGGATGTTTCAGACAAATATATTCTGTTTATTTCCTATCAATTCGTTTCCGAATTCACTCTCATTTTTCACATAAACACATGAATGAGAAAAAGTAGTGAACAGTTTTCAGCCTCTAAAAAGCTTTGAAATTTTTATTTCATGTGTTTTCACTACCATTTTTATGGCGATTGAATATCATTTTTGTGTCCCTTTGGGCTGTTGACTGAGCTATCGATTCAATTTGAAAATTAGATTTTTATTAAATAAAGAAAATTATTGACAAATCCCTATAGTTTCTGAAGCTATTACTATACGTTCTCGTGTTTATAGACACTAAAGTCATGTACCAAACAAAATGTGTTTATGGTTTAAGACAATAGTTTTGTTGTCTATTTAATCAGTTCTTGTGGTCTCTAAACACACATATAATAAGAAGTTAACTCTTTATATAACGTATGGTTATATACAGTACACAATACACACCAATATTCCGTATGTGTGTTAAGTATAACCATAACTATTCAGACTTCAACTTCATCTACGATTCTCTCTCTCTCTCTCTCTCTCTCTCTCCAAATGTTCACATAAAGAAAGTGAGAGTAAAACATTTTTTGACTACAATTACGGCCAGAATCTGGTCGTAGTGTTTGTGTGTTGAAGAGTGCACTGCAAATGCAATCTAAGCTCAACACTGGAATACTGTAGAAATTATTTATAATATATCTTTTGTAATAATTAAAATTTATGGCCAGAGCTCATAAAAGTTGCATTTTTACATTAAATGTAGAGTGAAGTTCTTATTTTGTGATCCTTTTTATATGTAATTCCAGCAAAATGTTAACTCTTAGGGATAATAATAACAGTTTATTTATATGATATAATTCTGTGTGTGTGTGTGTGTGTGTGTGAGAGAGAGAGAGAGAGAGAGAATTATATATTAAGATTCACTAGAATTTGGCTAAAGTGCAGACATTAGTGCAAAAGGCATCGTCTGTTGCATTGAAAGTAATTTTGTTATTAAAATCATTCGGTTTGAAGACTTTTTATATGTATTTCATAATATTAATATTAAACATTTGATTTACATTTAAAGTACTATTTCTTGAGTCATAAATCTGTCAGATATTATGCTATGATTTGAAATTTTATGAGATTCTTTATTCACGTTTTTATAATCCTTTTTATCAAACAGCATATGAAAACATATAAAACTTTTTTATTATTATATTAAATGATAAACAGCTAGAAATCAATACTTAATTTCTTGTTAACTACAGTATAAGCAAAATAAAGTTATATCATATATACTTTTATATAAAAAACACTAACAAGGTCCTAAAAAAGAAAACTTATTTTGAATATGAATTATGAGAATAAAGAGATTTTTGGTTTGTTTAATATCTTCCGAGTAATTAAACCCATAAAATGTCAATTTGTATGGCTTTTCTATTTCAACAAAAACAAACTCAAATATAATAATTAATCGTATTGTTTGAAATGTAATTTCCAGTTATTTTTAGTGAACAATTACTATATTTATTTTGCTCGCTATTCTCCATTAATTTTTCCATTAAAATTGCAATTATGTTTTTGCACCGGAAGTCACACACAAAAAAACACAAAAATACGGTTATATTAAAAACCGAAAAACTAATAAAATTTATTTCAACAAAACATAAAAATAATTGGCATATAATCCGAGCAAAAAAATCCTATTAAATAATAAATGGATAAAAAATATATATATTTAGGAGAACTGCTTGGAAATGAAAAATTTATTTCAGTGTAAAAAACTGACTGTCCATATCGATCCCATCGACCGTTAATCTTAATTAATAAATCAGTAGTTTTTATATCTCAGTCAGATTTTTCATGTTTTATTATTTTTTTGAAACATAAACATCAAAAATGCTTTTCTCTAGTTTTGGTGACCTTTCTATCGCTTATATGTATTTAGAGATTCTGTGGACTCATCCAAAAAACCAAAGAATAACATATAATGTAATTGTGTTTTAAGGGGTTTTAATGTCATATAAAAATCATGGTGTGATCACTGACTTTCATATATACTATTCACTCCATTGTATTCTTTATACGCTTAACGTTAAGCTTAAATATAAATAAGATTATGTATGAAAAATGTGCACTATTTTCGCTACAAAAACAATGAGAATGTATTTTATAAATTTATGACATCTCTATAAGACAACAGTGTAAAAACTTTCAGTCATTATCTGTTCATTTATATTCACTACACTATTGCAAGAATTGTGGCACTAATTCCTAAACAATAGGAATTAAAATATTTTATGCATTATGTATACGAAAAATACAGCGAAAATCTCTTTGATTAAAATTCACGACACAAATCAAATAGAAAAGTTTTTCACTTTTTAAAATAAAAGTTTTGCTCTAATTTTATACAGGCAACTGTCGCTTTTATGTCACATAAAACACAGTGAAATATGTGCTTGCAAAAAAGTTACTTAAATAAATTACAAAAAGTTATTATGGTAAACAATGTATTATACTATTACTAAAATATATCATAACATTAAGTAATAGCTTCCTATAAATTCCCATAATTCTGTACACTATTAATCGGTTTATTATAAAGTGAATTCACTGTAATATTTAGTAGAGATTAATATTAGATAAAGTTTGCTATAAACCGAGAGATAGCGGGGGTTCTGTTTAATGTTTTCCTATAAAAAAGGCTTATTATGGTTGGAGAAAGTTTTCACAAAAAAGTTATGATATGTTTATTATTACTATATTAAAGTAAAACATATAAGAAAAAGGGAAATGGATGAGAATAATGTATAGAGTTGTCTATTATATGCTCTATAATTTTTGTTGAAACCAATATCAAAACGGATTTACAATGAAAAACTTTTTTAAGTTTTTATGTAAGAATTTTATTGCAATACTTTCAGTAATGATATGTGTATTCACCGCAAAGACATATATTTTTCAAAATAGTGCAAAATGTTGTGCCAATGCTTTCGGTTTGATTATTATTATTATTACATGAATGCGAGCAAACAAGTTAACGCAAAAAGGTATAAAATATTCATAAATAATACTTATTTTACGAGAATATTAGATATAATATGCAGAGAAAAATAGTGAAGGAATTCCCATATTCTGTGTTCACAAGAATAACACAACAAAGCGCTTATAATTTCAATGCAACCGTAAATCCAATAAAACTTTTCGCACTTAGACTCTCGTATAAGTAATACAAATAAAAAACAATACCACCAAAAAGGGCACAAAAAAGCAAAATAATAAAATTTCCAAAAAACAAGAATAAGAAACAACACGTGAATGAATGGATCAATACTACTATTTTGGAGATTTGTTTTTGTTGGCTGAGAATAACAGATCTGAATACGAGATAAACATATATTTTGTATGTGTGGCCGTCCTTTACATACGGTATGGAAGTTATAAAATAAAATTAATGATCGCTTTGAATAGCAAAGAGCCAGTCTCTCTCTCTCTCTCTCTCTCTCTCTCTGGGTCTGCGATCCCATTATAAAAATTAACTGTTTGGTATGTGTAGTTGTGGTGGCATTTGGGTGTGTCTGACTCTCTCTCTCTCTCTCTCTCTCTCTCTCTCTCTGGGTCTGCGATCCCATTATAAAAATTAACTGTTTGGTATGTGTAGTTGTGGTGGCATTTGGGTGTGTCTGTACCTCAATATTACTTTTCAAATGAACACTAAATTATTGTTATTTTCTCCGCAAAATTTAAGTCATATATCCTTTCGAAAAACTCAATCAACTGTTAATTGCAAAAAATGTTTTACGACAAAACATTAGCAAATTAATTATAACATGATATTTTACGGTGCATAAACGATTCATACAATTTGCAAATGTGTTCACAATCTCTGTTTATACATCTCGGTTGTCAATGTCTTTAAGATTACTTATGATTTCACTTGAAATTTGAAAATTTCTTAACATTTCCTATACTCTAAACGCAAACACATATAAATCATTGAATGAATCCCTTTTCCATTGGTATAATTAATTTTTTGTTTTTCACACACAGAAAGAGACGTCACTTTTCTCACTGGCACTTCAGTTGTGATACACAATTCTTAGTGCCATCCCTTCCCATCCCTTCCCATTACAAGTTATCTGCGGAATTGAAAGTGAAAGATACTAAACAGACAAATATCTATAATAACATTAAAGCCATTATTAAATTATATCATTGTGTGCCAGGATTTACACCAAAAATGGGTGCGATATTTAATTTAAGCTATTTTCTTAAATTCTATATTAAATTAACATTTAAATTATATAATTTGAAATTAAATTAAATTTTTGCATTTATTTTATGGCATTAATTGCACACAAAAATCGATCAGACATTAAGGCTTAAATACATTTCCCTTTTATTTGACATTTAATAAAATAGTTCATAGCATAGCATAAACATAGACCCAAAACTCTATATTCATGTCTCAAAACAGCGCTAATTATTAACTCATTTTTATAAATTAGTCGAAAATATTTCAAAAATACAATAGAATTATTAGTTTAGAGTTTCCCATTTCTAAATGCATTAATTACTTGAAAACATAAAATATATCTTTCTCTCCCATATATTAATAATAATACTTCATTTATATTAATATAATTGTACGGAATATCATAAAATGTAATGAAATTTTCATTTTTAATAATTTAATGAGAATTTATCTCAAATCCAAATCGAATTATCCATTTATTTAATAGCATTGAGTTTTTCATGAAAGCATATATAATTGCAAACATAATATTCTGTATAAATGTGTTATTCTTGTTATTATTCGCTATAATATAAGGCAATCGCTATATTATTATTATAGCATAACTCTCTACTTATGACTTCCTTAATAAACATTAACTTTCTATAATTAAAACTGATAATAAAAATTTTAGAGAATTTCAATTGTAAACTCAACAATAATTAAAAAATTAATAAAAATTTTATTTCCGTTTTAAATAATGTTTATCTTTTAGACTTCTGTTGATTAAATTTTGTTATTAAATAAATTTGGATTATTTAGGGTTTAATTGTGCAATTTATTTAATGCATTTGCACAGGGAGCTTTATTAATGAGCTCCATTATGAAGTAAATTTTGAATGTCTTAATGGACATATAGTTGTCGAATAATAACATTGGTACCCGGAAAATATAATAATATTATTGAGAAATACTTACGTTTATGTTTTTCCTAAGTATATTTATTACTCGACAAAACGTTAATAATGCATAATAATTATATACAAAAGTAAAAGACTAGCAAAATATTAACATTTCCATTGGATATTTTCTAATCTTATATTTTACATAATTTACAGTATATTATTTTTCATAATTATTTGTAATTAAAATTTTTCAAATAAAAACATAATTTAATGTTTTAATTAAATCTATTAAATGGTATAAATCATTTGAAAATATGAATTTATATATATTAATAATTAATAAAATGAGAGATAATTAGTTTTTCCGAAACATGTGCCACTCATTTATATCTACAATAATAGTAAAAATAAATACAAATGACTTTAAAGATTATATTCATTTTGAGTTCATGTAACACTTGAATTTATTTGATTATTAAGCATAATGTGAGAAAATTATTTAAATATTTAATATGCAAAATACTTTTAACGAAAAAGAAATGTTAATCCGATTTCTAGACATATTTCATAACTGTTAATATATTTACTGATATTTAAATCACAATTGCTTTCAAAGTAATTCTTATGTAACCTAAGACTTAACTTTAGAAAATACTAAATTTCAATATTAAAAGCGTTTATTCACTAGTTTTATAAGGAATGAAACTATAACTGCATAAACATTAATGCTTTCAAACATTTATTTTAAACGATTTTTAAATTGTGATTAAATTTATGGCATTTGTTTGACATTTATAATCCAATTAAGACTTCTGCAAAAGAGCACTGGGATGTGAGTATAAATATGTACAACTAGATTATATTCACGAGTCGGTGCTCACCCTTTTCTCAATACACAAATGTATATATTTTTTGTTTCACTTAAATTAATTCAATTTCCAGTTAATTGAGTTTTCAAATAACTTCTCAAATGTGTGTTATCTCCATATTTTCCCTCAAAACAGTGAACACCAAAAGAGTTGCATGTTTTTAGCGAAATTACAAAACTAACGCAAGATATGAGAGAAAATAATTTGTCTTTTTTTCTTACTTCACGCAAAAGTTTGTGTAATCTTTGATCGACGGCCGACTGATAACCAGAAGCTGCAAAACTGGGGCTATATTTCAGTTGACTATTCATGAAATTATTGTTGAATTGCGATAATATGTTGCGCACCGGCTGTTGAAAAGCGGTGGGCAGACCATCTGAAATATATAAAAAAGAGTTGCCTTTGCGTTAGACATGAGATTTGCTATCTGCCCCCTCCTAATAAAAAATTAATCTCAAAATATTGTGTTTTATATATGAATTGCATATAAAAACGATTACATCGTTAGCTCTTCTATTATATTCTCGTTTATCATAATATAATAAGATTTGCTATCTGCCCCCTCCTAATAAAAAATTAATCTCAAAATATTGTGTTTTATATATGAATTGCATATAAAAACGATTACATCGTTAGCTCTTCTATTATATTCTCGTTTATCATAATATAATAGAAAAGCGTCAGAAAAACGAGAGGCAGAGAAATGTTAATCAAATTTATTGGACGGGTATCCCTATCCCTCATTTCTATAGCTATTGTAGTAATAAAATAATTATTTTATTTCTCGTCAAAACTAATGGAAATTATGAGAAAAGTCTTGTTTTGATGTTTGGTTACCATTAAAGAAGGATCGGTTGAGTAGTGGTGGCGACGAGTCAAACAAATAAGTGGTCAGATATAGCGATATACACATAAATGTGGCGATAATTAGCGCCAATTCCCGAAACGACCGGAGCCTGAGTCGAGTGAACGGCCATATGTATCGATATATGTATTCAAAATTCATTGTTATTATTATAACAATGTATTATTTGTTCACTTTATTAATAGTCCATTATTTTTAACAATTGTTGTCGTTTTGCTGCAAAACACTGCAAAAGAAAGGGAAAGGAAAATAGCGTTAAAATAAATATACATAAGATTTAATTAAACTAATAGTCTGCACCGATATGTCAATCTAAGTCGAGACAGTGGGTTGACATTTGAATGGGTGGTACATTATTATTAAGACTTATGATAATTACTTATGCGATTATCACAGCAAATAATAAAAGTTTGCTCAACAGACTTTGATTGATAGCGAGTTTCTCAGCTATTATTCAATTTTGCATTTGTTTTGTCCCTTAGTCTCCCTCTACTCGCATCTCATGTGATCTCATTAATTGAATGCTATTTTTATATTTCATACAATTGAGAGATCAATTAATATATGAATAATGAAAACATGTTGTGTTTATCTTTTTGATATATTCTGTGACACGAATAGTGCATTAGAGACTCAAAAAAGCACCAGTGTTACTGTACTCTATAAACAATGCAAAAGCCAACTTTCCCAACAAAAATATATTTCATTTGTATATGTATTCCGTATTTGTTGTTTGGGTAATAATTATGATAATTCTTTGTTTACTAAATGAGTTTCTGACTAAAAAATAAATCGTTTTTCGCCCGAGATTTACATCTAATTCTTTGTGCAAATACTTTGACAACTCTTTTATGCATTTCGCAAAAGTTTTCCAAATCTAGTGATGAGAATAATCAAAGGGAACGGCAGGAAAGGGATGAAGGAGTAAGCGATGGCTTTTTCGTTTAATGCATTTCACTTGAAATGTTATCAATTCAGGACACGTTCGCCAAATAAAAGCCAAAATCTTATTTAAGGGCAGAGCTGTGATGGGCACCAAAATTATTGCATTTTTATACATGATTTTGAATGAAAATCTATTTTGTTTTAATCCTATATATCAGTTGTTTAATGAATTCATTGTTTTATAGATTTGTTCATTACTGTAGAAACTATTGGCAAAAATAAAATTATTGCATTTTTATACATGATTTTGAATGAAAATCTATTTTGTTTTAATCCTATATATCAGTTGTTTAATGAATTCATTGTTTTATAGATTTGTTCATTACTGTAGAAACTATTGGCAAAAATATCACAAAACTCTATAAGTATTAGATTAAAAAATAGCAAAAATTGCTTTGTAACTTTTATAAAAGTTTCCACTACAAAATTATTCAGTATACCTAGTTACTAAACAATTCAGCTCTATGTACTGAATATGCATTTTTTATTATACGGTAATCTCTTTCATTTTAATTAAAATTTCATTTTTAATATTCGATACCTTTTGAATTATTTATAGATATGGAGTTATTATGTAGTTCTGCATTAATTAATGCAAAATAATTTCATAATTGAATGGCTTATTGATGAATAATATATGAGTATTATGTCAATCGGATTACAAAATGTATATAAAATTATATGATTTTCTGAAATAAAGTCAGAGCCGGAAAATCGATTGAAAACCTATTAATAGACTATAACTCTATATCCAGTAATGAATAACCATTTGAGAGAAAAGTATGTTTTATTCAAAGAATTGTGTTTTTATTTTCTGA
>CAJPVJ010000515.1:4028-23834 GCA_905397405.1 Oppiella nova
ATCTTTTTTTGATATCATTGCGTAAATGTTTGTAAAATGTTTTTTGTGTTTATATTTTAAATGTTTTTATATTTTATTTTGAATGTCGTTTTGTGTGTAGAATTGGTTACCGGCGCTCTCGGCACGGAATGTTGCGACGGTCCCACACAGCCCGCGCAGACAACGCCCAAAACGCACAAAGCCTATGATAATAGCACCGGTAGCTCAGTATTAGCCGCATCTACGGTACCCGTGCCGTCATCAACAGCAGCCGCAGCACAGCCCCAGCAGTCAACCGCAGGTGACTACGAGTCGGGCCACTCACGCAACTCGAGTCAGACGTCACGAGTTTCCGGGTATAATAGTCTACCGTCTCATAGCAGGCAGGGGTCAGCAGATTCCGGGAATACGAGGTATGCCTGCGGAGGAGCACACCTGCCTGTGCGCTCATTGTAGACATGGGACTGACAGTTAGCATTCCGTTTTTCGTTAGGAATTCCATCGAAGCGATCAAATTCAATAGCGCTGAGAGGAAAAGGATTACGTCGAGCGCCGCCAAGAAGATAGTGGAGGAGCAGAGCCGGATGGACAGCACCCGTGTCAGCGCCGACCGTCTCATCAACGAACTGCTCGAGCAGACGAACCTCGAGGGCGATGGCGACGAGGAGTGCCACGAGTCTGTCGGTCTGGAGCTGTTTGTGGCCAAAGACGGCTCCACCACTCTGGGCACCCGACACGGCACCAAACAGACGGCCGGCGCTCAACACAGGTCCGCCTTCAGGAATGGCCGCGTTTGATGCGCACCACCACCGCTAGTATATCATCCCATTCCCCCTACTATTGATTCAATGCATTATTAAAACGCAAAGTAAGTCATTATAGAAATTAATAAATATATACAAAACTATTGTTTAATTGGAAAATACTTTTAAATTGTTTTTTGAGACAAATATATATATATTATATATTATTTAATAATAATTATATCTAAAGCGCTAAACATTTAAATTATTAATTATAAAATGAAAATATATATTGAAATTACAATTTTTGAATAAGACTGAAGTCTTGAAACACTAAAGCAAACAAACAAAACATGTTTTCTAATGAGATATTTGTTGTATAAATCTGATTATCATTATTATTGTATTCAAAGCTCAAAAATATATATAACTTTTCAAACGACGCTTCAATTAACGATTTTTATATCAAATGATTTAATTGATTGACTCAACGTTTTATTACAAAAACTAATTACTTTTAATAATGATTTGTCAAAAGCGACTAAAATTGACTAAATTTTTCTGTTTCATTAGGACTTTATTTGCAATAACATTAAACAATATTTATATAATTTTTATAAATGATTTTTATGAGAAACTTCTATCGGTTTTGTTAACAGAATAATGTTTTCGTTTATCTTATGTTTATTTTTGTGTAACAAATTGTTTTTCGTTTTGTTAGCAATTGAAGTCAAAAGTCATTGAGAAACACAAAGTATTCATTCATTTCTAGAGACATTCGTTTGTCATTCATTCAAATAGTTGTCCTTTGATTACTGAATATAATAACTGTTTTTACGATTACTTTATTGTATATCAGTTTACATATGTGTTGTTTTCTCGCGAGAAAATGCCTTTCATTTTTATTATCAAACAAAACTAATTATAAAACAAGTGAACATTTATTGATAAAAACAAGTAGAGCACAGTTTGTTATGAAATAACTAATGGCGACAACAATTTTTAGATTCAAAATCTTATTATTATTGAAAATAATTCTCAATATTTTTTGCTTTTTTATCACTCAATTGCAATGCGAGAGAGAGAGAGAGAGAGAGAGAGAGAGAGAGAGATGGGTAGGGAATGGGTAGTTGAGTGCGAATACATAGTAATTACAAAAATATGCCATAATTTCTAATTAATTATTGATTTGTATTCTCAAAAATTTTATGTTTTGTTTGTTTGTGTATATTATGTACAAAATGAATACCCGATTGTAAGCAAAGCCCTTGTTTTCATTCATTCATTTAACTGAACAAAAACTAATTTATTATTAAGTCTTATGTTTTTGCAATTATAATGTTTAGATTGTTTTTATCGTTAATATCATATGATTTGATTGAAAATACATTTTAATTTATAGCAAACGCAAGACACACACAAACAATATATAATATAAACATTTAATACTGTGATTCAATTTTTATTATTATGATTAAAATAATTAAATAAAATTTCACTGAAATAAAGATATATTGAATGATAATTATGAATATTATTGACAAATTGAATTTGAATGGAAAAAATATTTCGAGAAAATAAAATAAAGTATTGAATAAACTATAAAAATGCCCATTTATTTATTGAATTATATTTTTATTAAAAATTTATATATATTTTTTTGATATGTATATTGAATTAAATTCTTGTATTCTTGAGGTACGGGTATATCAGGAACGGAACATCTGTACCATTATTTGCTATATTAAGATATTGCCATAAAATGTGTTCACTATCTCTATAGTGTATGAGAAAAATACAATATAATGTACACTAAACAGAGATAAGACTAATAAGCGGACGATAATGAGCAAAGTAAGTATTGTTCACATTATCGAAAACAGTATATTATATACAATATATTCAAATAATGTACTCAAACGTCTGATAATGTAATAAATTATACATTTTTTACGAAAAATAGATTTAGTTTTACGACTTTTATTATATGCGAACTTAAAGTACTGGATATTATAATAAATGCAAGAATTTAAATGAATCCTAAATGTATATTAAATAAAAGCACAGAATATGCTGGAAGTCATTGATTGCATATTAAATAGAGAAATGTTTGCTTCAAATATAATACTTGCTTCTCATTGCAGGCATTCATACAACACATTCACTACTGGTTTTCACTCGCAATACACTTAATATTCATTTATTAAAAGCCAATAATGAAAAAACTCAATAATAATAATCATTTTCTTTCATTTCATTAATGATTTTCACTTTCATTACTCGTCTCATTAATAACTTATCATAATTGATGTTTTTATAACTACTATATTGTATTCAATTGTTGCCGTGTAAGCAGGGTAGGTTTGCTTTATTTATCAATATTTATTCGCATTTTATTATTGAATATAAATATTCAAGAAACAAAATGATCAAATTACAGGATTTTATACAATAATTATTTACTATTTTGCATACAGTATATCCGTTCAAAACATTTAGTATATATGTGTAGTATATCAGTGGACCCGGATAACTAAGCATGTAAATAAGGCATTAAGTTTCTTATTTTACGATTTCAATTATATACTTTTATAATTTATAGTCATCTGTTTTTCGGAGTTGTTTATACTGTGTCACTTTATTATTCACAAATAGATAACAGTTTCTAATTTAAGTGTTTATATTATAACTCGCAATCTATTTGATAATTTTAATAATCATTTTAATCGCTAAAATGAGGGAAAATATAGTGCAATCGCATATACTTTCTCAACACTTAGTAACTGCTGGTAAATTACAGCCAAATTGTGTTCAATAATTAATACACAAACACACGAACAGAATATTAATTAAAATCATAAAGAATTGTATGAATGGTATGAAGCAAAGTGTCATTTCATTTCAATAATACAGTGGAGACTCGTAAGATATTTTAATCACTTACCAGAGAACCAGACTTTAATGTAATGAATAAAAATGTTATCTTAAAATTTAGGTGTGGACTACATTGAAGCACCGTTAGTGTAGGGAAAGCATATTTTTGGATACAATTAGCGAGAATAGCGAACAATATTGTATGCATTCATATCATATATTTCTACCATAAAGAGAGAACTGATTTAAAGTAATAAATAATAATAAATAAATGGACTGTTAGTACAAAGTTGGGCGGAAAAGGATGTCATAACAATGGATAGTAATCCTGATTATCAGAGACTAATAGGTGAGGGGTCATGAGTCACGGAATTGGGCAATGAATCTAAACCATGAGAATACTAGTGGGCTATGAATGAGACAAATAATGCTGAATAAGAGTGACAATAGGTTTGCATCCAATTAAATGCCATTAAATCACGAAAATTGCTACCAATTTGAGGCAAAAAAACACACACAACGAGTATAACAGCAAAAAATATTTATTAATTTGTTTAAAATGTATTTAATCGCTAATTATAACGAAATGGACAGAAAATAAAGTGACAAATAATTACATGAGTGAAGAGAAAATACAATTAATAATAATTATAATAATAGTTATAATAATAATTATATATCTTTTGTATAATATATATAATGATAATATAGTTTTCTTATGTGTGTATATATATAGCATCGAAATAAAACTTTTTAATTATTATTCTGTTGTTGTCTTAACTCTTATTAAAATTGTTTCTCTAATTAATTAGTAAAATATGTTTTTAATCAACAGAAAAACACGTAATAATCGTTTGGTTTCTGTAAAACATCGATAAAATTACTTTACAATTGATTTTCATAAATGTTTGTTACATATAATGTTGTTGTCATTTGTAATTAGATACTTAATAGTATTTATAATTGGGATTCAAATGGATTTGATTTTATATTATTTATATATATATTTTAATCTCAAAAACAATTTATATTTACTTTACTCTATCATATAATTAGATGTCTTTTAATGATATATAATGAGCGCCAAAATTGTGGGACAAAAATATTTTTACTCTTATTTTGTGAGTGAATTACAAGTCTCTGATTTAAGCATTAATTTTGGCTTTAAATTCAGTGTTATTATTATTATTTAATACAATTATGTGTTTGTTTTGAAACACATTTCTGTTGTTATTATGTTTTCATTATTTTGGTTATAATACAAGCAATGATTGGCAGGAAATTGAGAGACACTATGAAAACCCGAAGGCTTTCCTATACAGAGAGTAATTGTTTTGTCGTTTAGTATTTTTGTGATAAATTGTTTTTCCGACAAATAAATTCTTATATCAATTACTTGTTATATAATAGTCTTGTGATGTAATGTTGTATTATATAAGATATAAATAAAAGTATTAATCAATTCATTCAATATGCATTCCCAATGTTTTATTCACATACACTTCCCATAGAGTAATGTGTTATGTATTCATGAATCCGATTCTCAAACGTGTCATTCATTTCACTCACAAAATATTATTAGTCTTAAAGTTGTTACGAAAAAACAAGCGTTTGATTTGTTTTCATAAAACTTTCTTTTAATATAATTTAAATTTAATATTACTTTTTTGGTCGTAATCTAGAGTTTTGTCATACATATAGCGTCTTATGTCTAAAAAAGGTTAAAATCTAATGATAGCTGAAAATAAAGAAAATGATAATAAAATTCTTGATTTGATTTACTGTTGAAACAAAACAATGTTTAAACAAAAAAACATAAAACGATATAAATTTAATTTTGCGGACAAATTATTAATAATTTCTCAAAACAGTTATATATATTGTTAGACATAAAATGACAAAATATTATATAATGAGATAAAATAAAAGTTAAAAATTACAAAAATAACTGAAAGTGATGTGCGTTTGTAAGCAGCGCTACAGTCAGTTCACAATATGTTGTCGTATTTCACTGATTACTTCAAATGACACCAAATTGATTGTTTGCTAACAAATTAGACATCGATTTAAACTCTATATTTAGTATACACTGTGTTTTAACTATAATCAGAGGATATATTATATTTAATTTCAATTAAAAGAAAGTTTTCATATTTTGTTTTGTTTGTCATTCAATTCACAGTTACGGACAAAACACTACATACTTGTTATAAACTTTTAAACAAAATTGTCTCATTACATAAACACTTAAATATTACAGTATTGTATTGAATTTATAAAAGTAATGGTACTTGAAAACTATATCTTTGTTTTACTTCTCTATTTAATATCGAAAATACGGTTTACTTTACTTTTCATTAAGGTTTCGAAAAAATAAAATTCTTGTGTTTTGTTTCGGTATTTTGTCGACAATTGTTTCATTCATTTCACACAAAAATATTATAATGAATGCAAAAACTACTGACAGAAGAGTTAATGTTATTCATAAATGGTTTGTCAAAATATACAGTGTTTTCTCAATTACATCAAACATTATAAACATATTTTCCGATTTGTATCTCAAATCTCAACACCAATTATAAGATCACAAGAGCTTTTGTTTTGACAACAAAAATGTTCATTAAATACATAAATGAGAACAAAACATAAAATTAAAACAAAAATAGAGAAACAAATAATTAGATATCACTTGAATTGCAGTCGAGTTTCAGCTAATAATGAGAAAAATATTGACAACAAAAATGTTCATTAAATACATAAATGAGAACAAAACATAAAATTAAAACAAAAATAGAGAAACAAATAATTAGATATCACTTGAATTGCAGTCGAGTTTCAGCTAATAATGAGAAAAATCAAAATCAAAATCAAACCAAAAAAAACTTTCCTAAACTTTTTGACTTAAAAACTTCATTTATTTATAATAATAACGAAATAAGCATTATAGACATAGACATAGATATACATATAATTAATATATATATAATATAGTGATATATAATTCAATCTCAAAAATATTTGATATAAATATAATTCATTTGCTATTTTTAAAGGCACATACGGTGTTAGTAAATATCTATCAAAACAATTAAATTTTATATTTGTTTTACACTTTTCTAGACTTATCCCGAATTTGTTTTTAACCAGAAATTGGTAGAAAAATAAACTTTCAGTGAAATGCTATTCAAAAGTTACAAACGTTTCGAGGTTTGAGATACAAAACACATGATGACAGAAAATAGGCTATAATTGTCGTGCAATTAGAAAACACGTGTTATTACATGTAATCCTGAATTTATAACGAAATAATATACAAAAAATCTCGTGTTTTAAATAATATAATAATAATATTGATTAGAATTAGTCGAACATATGATTTGCTTTGAGATAATCAGATCTGAAGATCAGTTAATCATAAAAATAATTACAATGTTTTAATAATTAGAAAATATTGTTCAATATCTCTATCGTAACTGCTCTTTAAAACATTTATCTCTCATATAATTATATCAAATAATAACTCAAAGTTTTATAACAATTCTCAATGATTAGTCGTAAGGCAATCGAAGTATTTGTCAAAATAAAAACGAAAAAATAATTAAAAATTCAAAACTTATATTATATGTGTTTCTCTTTAGTATTATATTCTTTAACAGAATTCTTAAGTCAAAAATAATTGTAATTTCTTTTTTACTATACATATAATAACATAAAAATGTTTTGTGTTTTTCAATAATATAATAATATTTTCAGAAGGCTTTGTACTACAAATAAAATTATATTTATAATATATATATATTTCTATAACAACTGTAGCGCTTTATCAGGTATTCATTAAATTCAAAAATAATTAGACATTTGCTTGAAAATGAAATACAATTATGAAATTAATTGTCTCTTAAAATACTCTAATTATTCTTCTCAATGGTTATCAATAATCGCATGAATTCTGACATAAATTTCATTTCAACGAATGGATGAGAAATAATAAACACAAAAGAAAACAAAAAAAGACAATATTTCATGAAAACCTATGTATTATATAAAGAATATTCTTGTGTGTCGTGTATGTTGTGGTCTGTTGTGTATTCGAGATGTGTATTCAATAGACAAGAATTTTTACAGAATATTCTGTGCTTTTTCTTTAGAAAAAAATAACCACTAATTCATTCAAATGTAAAAAACAATTACTTTTTAAACACATTTATATATATTTATAATCTTTACTATAACTTCAAAAAATGATTTTTCAAAATAAAAGTAAAACTGAAAAACAATTCTATATTACATAACATAATAATAATATTAATAATAATAATGAGTAATAATTATTATAATAATCATAATAATTGTAAAGTGATTCTATAATTGCTTTGTCATACAACTTATATATAATAATCTATATATAAATGTAAACTTGTTTCTCGATTTCGGGTTTCAATTTGTGGTCAAATATCATAAAATTTCAAATAAATAAATCGAAAAACACATCGCAAACGGAAAACAAATGAAACGCTAATAATATTTAAACACTTTCTCTAACAAATAATACGCTAATCAAGTGTTTAATAATAATCAAACGGGCGAAACGGTATCGCACGGGGCTATTGAGTTAGCGGGTGGACAGACATCTAATCATATGAACGAAAAAACAAATGTACTGTAAGTGCCGGCGCCCACAGAGCGAAATAGAGAGAAAGGGGGCCGACACTACAAGAAAAAGACGAGAATATAACTGTGAAAAATATGTTTTAGAAGTTATTATTTATATAAAAATGTATTGTCTATCGAATAACGAAAGTATTATTTCTTCTTGGCGTGAAGCATCTCCATAAGCAGGGTCTGTGTGGGCGCACTGCCGCCCATATGCTTATAGTAGAGAAACTAATTTAATAGATTTATACACAAAAAACAAACAAATAATGGTATGGCAGACAAAGAGCCATGATATTTGCAATTGAATGGTATTTATAGTGGAAAAAATTGCATAAAAATATGAGCAGAGCTTACAATTCATACACAATATTTGCGGCAAAAAATACCAAATATATGAATATATCGTATATATAATTGTTTAGAGAGAACTACTTTCCACACATACATACATATAGCTGTGATTCGTGTACTACTGACCCACTTTACTGTGGGGGCTCAGGCTATGCAGCCAAATGTGTGCTAAACACCAGCCATACATACATTTTTCAATTGAATTTCACTATCACTTTCAATTTCACTACATTTTTCAATTGAAATTAATGTATAAATAAATGCTAAATATATGGGGGAATCACATGCAAACATAACTGTATTTTTATTGCTAAACACACCACTAATAAAGTGCTCAATACTTTTAATATCTAATCCCTACTCTCTCTCTCTCTCTCTCTTTCTCTCTCTCTCTCTCTCACTCACACACACACTCACTCACTCACTTTCTCTCTCATCACAACCGCAAACAACTTACAGTATAAACAAATATATCGATTATACTATTAAAATATACTCAACAGAAAAAAATAACGAGTAAATTATTTATATAAAAGCGTCAAAAATGAGAGCAAAAATAAACAACAATTGAATGAGAGATTTATTAATGTATTTATTATTTATGCGTTTATGTAATCGGTAATTGAAATAAAAACTAATTATTTTAGCATTCATTTCAATTTCAATATTCAAATCATTTAATTAATAGGAATAAAAACGAAAAAAATATATATTTTCGAAACTTTGACCAAAAAATCAAAAATTAACCAAAAAATGAGAAAAACGAAGAAAATACACACAAAAATGGGATCAAAGATAATACTATCCGCGATATTATGTTTAGATTAAAAAACAAAAAACATTTTTTGTGTAAAGAATGTTTGGTTTTATATTTAACCAAAAAATTATAATTAATAACATATTATATAAAATGTAACAAATACTACTCTCAACAATATTATATAATAGTGCTTATGAACCACGGCTTGAACTCCGACCTCTTAGCCTACCTATCAATTAGTTGCTATCAGACACTCGTATAAACTATAATTAAGTAAAAACTAATTAATCGTTTGTCTCAAACACTACCCAAAGAATTCTCAGTCAAGTAGTTATGCGAAGAATAATAGACCTTTTGTTTTGCTTTTAAGTCAATAAATTAAGTCATTATTATTTTTACATAAATATCATGAAAAGCATTTCGACTATCAAACCAAAAATCAAATGTGCTATAAGTCTCTCGCAACCAAACAAAAAAAGACAATAGAAACCCGCGAAAAAGGCTATTAAGAAACAAATATTACAATAATATTTGTATATTTGAATTGCATCTAGAGAATAACTAATCGACGTACAAAATTAAATAACAAAACAATAAAATAAATTACAAGTGAAAGTGAATCGAGTATTAATGACTGCCAAAAACGTTAATGAATTCCTATGTATAATAACATTTCAATAGCAGTCGTGTAGTAATGAAATACATAAAAACCGCATATTATTCGTACGGTATATACAGCCTATGCCTATGGGATGCAGGCGCTGGTTGAGAGGGCTGTTTGTGTTAATGGTATTGGAAATAAAGTGTATATAAGTATTATAAGATATATAAAAAACAAGATCGCCCGCAGGCATGAGTGCCAGAGAAAGTAATGTTAAGAAATAGCGAGAGACACACAAATATACTGTAATTTTTCGTGAATCGCATTTTCACTTGACCTACATTTCAGGCAAAATACTTATAATACAAATATCTTTATATATTCATTATAAGACAGCATATATTTATAAATATATATATTTTCATTTTATTATATCTATGTATTATATATTTCTATTTAACGCTAACATTCATTTATATAAAACTCAACATTTCTCAAACAAAAAACAAAAACATTTTTCTCTTATTATTATTTTTACACTCAATTCCCTTGTATTTTAAGTGAGAATAAAATGAGAAATAAAACATAAGACTTGACACAAACCATACAATTATACAACAGTTATAGTAATTAAAACCAAAGGAAAGCGAGAGGAAATGCATCGCCAGTTCCTCTAAACGCTGGTGTATATGACATACAAATCAAATACGATTGCAATTTATAACTGTATTTTCGCTCAGCATTTGTATTACAATTAGTCTTAAAGAAAATTAAAGTATAATAGAGTTATGCATACAATAAGACAAATGGCAGTGCTTTTGTTATAACGCTATTATAATATGACTTATGATAGCCATAAATGGCATTGAATTTGAATTTCACTAAAACTAATTAATTATTTAAAACCAAGATTTAAATTTAAAACACTAATTAAAAAAGCAAAACAAAAAACTCAAACCCATTACCACCACAAAAGTGAGTGACAAAGTGGACGTACCTTAAGATCCTTGAAGAAGATGCTATTGCGAGCCCAGTCTACCTGTGCGAAGAGGGACTGGTCGATCACTTTGCACATGAGCTCGAATAAGTCGACTTCGCACTGGTTGTACGTCTGGTTCTGGAGGAGGCCGAAGAGCTGCGACTGCCAGTCCTTGTCGTCGGGCGCCGACAACTGGAACTCGCGTATGAGCGCCGGTATCTTACCGACGGCGCCCGTCGTCAACTGGATGGCCGTCACGCCGGCGCTCAGCGACCCGGTGGCAGTGGACGGGGCGCCCTCGTAGTGGAAATGGGCCCCATTTTTCGGCGACATAGCGGTGGGCGTACCGGCGCCTCCGCCAGCGCTGGTAGCACCGGGTCCGGCCGTCACCCATTTCATTAGGTCCGGTGCGCCGACGGGCGAGTGTATTGTGGTGGCTGTGGGCGCGCCGGGCGTTTGCGCGTGCGGTGGCTGTTGTGTGGGCATCGGCTGTCCGGGCGGTGGGGGTCCGGCCGACACCGTCACGAAGTGCTGGCCCTGAGAGGCGGCTAATGGCTGCTGACCGGGAGAGGGCGACGAGTCGGGCGATGATGTCGATGACGATAACTGTGGGATTTGGATCAACTCCTGTTTGATACCATCGGCGCTGTAGATGTGGGCAGTGGTGGGCACGCCGTGCAGTGCTGCCAAGAAGTGAGAGCCCACTTCGCCTCCTGTGCCGCCACCGGTGTTATGGTTGAGAGTGACCGGTGCCTGACATTGGGGTCGAGACAACTGTTTCTGTCGCAGCAGTTGTAATCTGCGCGCTCTGTCGCGCTTATACATCGGACCAAACTTATTGCGACCGCCTCTCATACGGTCCGCACGAACGGCTAGGGAGGGTAGACACCAAACCGGTATAGTAGGCATCCATACAGTCATAAGTTAGGGGGACAGAGAGGAGTGGGGGAGAGATGGAGCAAAAGGCGCGAGCAATGAACGGGTCATACCTTCTAACTTCATACCGACGTCGAGGCACTTCTGAAATCTACAAAACGGACATCTCTTGCGCTGGGATTTGTCGATATGACAGCTCCTGTCGGCCACACAAGTGTAGACTTTCTTGTTCTGAACGGTTCGCTTGAAGAAGCCCTTACAGGACTCGCACGTCAGGAGCCCGTAGTGATAGCCACTGACTTTGTCGCCGCAAACGGGACACAACTCCTCGATGCCCTCCTTGGTGTCCGGGTGATCGTGTTGGACCGGGTGGTGGCCATAGTCCATGAGACCGCCGCCGGGCGACGACATGTTGGGTCCGCCTATCGTCAAACCGAGTCCCGACTGGCCAACACTGGACGGTAACTGTGCCGGCGCTGGAATATAACAGTGACCCGTATTGTCAATATTGTACGACATTGTGGTCATCATTGTCTCAAGAATTGAACACTTGTTTCGCGACTTATTTATATGAAAGTTATTATTATTATTATTATTATTATAACTATTTCTATCGGTTTTTGGTGTCAATACAGACAAGTGTTTTGGGTTTTTGATTCAATCAAGTTTACAATCAATGCAAATGAGAGAAAATAGAAACCAAAGGAAATTAAAAAAAGAGAAATATTCAATGAAAAATTTAAATTCCTTGCACTGAACCGGCTCATATAAGTGTCTCTCGTACTTCTATCTGACCAGGGGCACTACGCCCACTCGTATACCCATCCCATGGGCTCTAAATTAAGGGAATATTTTGAAAATAACTCTCGATTTGGAGAATATTCACAAAATATGGTTTTGAGTGAAATATTCCCAACAAATACATACAGAAAAGTTGGAAAACAAATTGTTACACCACTTTGACTTTACGCCACATTTAGAGGCACATAAGGGGGAGGGGAGGGAATGGACGGAAATATTGCACTCAAAACACATGACTCGGGACTTAATAACGAGATTCTGTACTAATTGAGAGCAATATTAGAAAATAATATTGTATTATATATTTAGCTGTGATTGTGGTTCAGTACATGGAATTGAAACTTTGATCCATAAGCATATAATTTGGCATTTTATGAGACGGGATGTGTGTGTCTGTGCTCTCGGGTAATAGTCCTCACGACACACACACTCAACAACACTCACGAATCGTAGACACAATACACGCACCACTTATTAATACTGTCTGTGGTGTTGGTCTCAACGTGTGATCAAATTCAGGGCACAAACTATTTTTACGTAACAAAATAGACTCTACTTTAGCGGTCAATATCCGAAAGCACAATAAAATTTATATAAAACACAACAATTTAATAACAATCAAATCAATCACTTTTTGTCCCAAAGTTTATCAACAGTTTACTAATATAATTGAAAGGCACAAACATTGTGAAGTGTCAAAAAATCACCATGCTCATTATCATTGAACTATACTTTGAGAAGTCATGTGTTGTACAAAACATGACTTGTGTTTTGGAAAACAATAATAAGAAATATTGAGTAAAATAATAGTCAATACAAAAAATAGCCCACTGTTTTAGGGGGGCTAACAGTATATAGTGGTAGACAACGAGTGAAAGTGTTTTCAATTAATAACAACAAAATAATAATAATAATAATCAACTAAAAGTCACACATAAACATAACAGTCCCGTTCCCATCGACGTCTATATACATAATGAAATATAAGGCTCACATCAGCGCCAAACTCCAAGTGCTGCTAAACTAGTGAAAGCGCATGCATTGGTGGATAGGGCTGGGGTAGTATACCAGCGATATGTGTGTTATAGCAATAGGCTTTCCAATACACACACACATAGAGCGCAAAAAAAGTAAGAGTATGTATGTATGTTTTGATCTTGACCCGGATACACACAAACACACATTTCGCTAGAGCCTGTGCTTTCGTATAACTAATATGAAAAAAAGTGAGTTACGAATTGACCCATATTTTTAAGTAATCCGTTATTTTTATTATTGAATAACAGTTTTTCAGATTTATTAATAATAATAATAATAATAATGTATGTGCTGCTTTTTTCTACTGATTAACTAATTTTGGTAATAATTTTTTTCGCTTTAAATGCCTCGCGATAAGCCATTTACTCAATCCCGGGGATAAGCTGTTAGAGTAAGGGGTTTAGCGGTGGATATGATGTGGACTATATTTTGCTGAGAGGGGGTGGCATTATATCGCATTCTCTATGGCAATACATGTATGCTATTTATGTGTGTATTATTATCAGCACAAAAAACAACAAAATACAATCCTGACACACATTTTCCACGGCTTAACCCCTTTCCATACACAATATGCAATCGGAGGGGTACGGGGGTTATGAAACCCGTAAATACCAATCACTTTCATTCAAAATAAACCGAAATACACATAAAAGTGCCTAAATTTATGCCCGTTATTTTACACTGGAAATGGTAGTCCCTGGTGGTGTGCCCATGTCCTCCTGATTCCCAGAATGCATTTTATTTGCATATATTGTCAACAAATTTGAGTCATTGAAGACTTGCAGTTTGCGATTGAAATTAACTTTTCAATCAAAGTTGTTGTAATATATTTGCGATTTGCGTTTAAACGACATTTAACATACTATTAATTATGAGTTTGTTTAGTATTTGTTGACAAAAAAACTTCATATCAATGGGTATTTGAAAAATATTAAGTGATAAATAATAATGAGTTTATAAACACTTCTGATTTATATATAAATACAATTAGTCTTATTTCCATTGAGCACTTAATACACTAATAGACATGTACCGTATAGTGTACTAAAAATACCACGTTTATTATTTATCTATTAAACCAATTACTCTATACTAGAAGTATATAAATAGTGCTCTAATTGTGCACACATTTAGCCATTATTTGTTTATACAAAACACATATCAGCACAAAAAACAACAAAATACAATCCTGACACACATTTTCCACGGCTTAACCCCTTTCCATACACAATATGCAATCGGAGGGGTACGGGGGTTATGAAACCCGTAAATACCAATCACTTTCACTCAAAATAAACCGAAATACACATAAAAGTGCCTAAATTTATGCCCGTTATTTTACACTGGAAATGGTAGTCCCTGGTGGTGTGCTAACCCATGTCCTCCTGATTCCCAGAATGCATTTTATTTGCATATATTGTCAACAAATTTGAGTCATTGAAGACTTGCAGTTTGTGATTGAAATTAACTTTTCAATCAAAGTTGTTGTAATATATTTGCGTTTAAACGACATTTAACATACTATTAATTATGAGTTTGTTTAGTATTTGTTGACAAAAAAAACTTCATATCAATGGGTATTTGAAAAATATTAAGTGATAAATAATAATGAGTTTATAAACACTTCTGATTTATATATATAATACAATTAGTCTTATTTCCATTGAGCACTTAATACACTAATAGACATGCACCGTATAGTGTACTAAAAATACCACGTTTATTATTTATCTATTAAACCAATTACTCTATACTAGAAGTATATAAATAGTGCTCTAATTGTGCACACATTTAGCCATTATTTGTTTATACAAAACACTATAAAATGATTTTACTGTATTTTAAATAAATTAATAAATCAATCATTTTATTCAATTTCTCGCTAACACTACATTTCTCTGACATTTAAAAATTGAACTAATTTTTTCATTTTTGGTTAGAAAATTCAAAAAATGCATTTCATTAGGAAAAGCGATTGATTGCACAGTTTAGCGCCTTATATGAATTATTAGTATTATTCATATTAATACATATCAACTATTAGCCAATTGTCGGGTGTGTACACCGACTGTCTATTCAAACCACAAAACGCTTAAACATTATATTCAGATCCCTGCGATTCAAATCAAATAAGTATTTATTATATATTTAAAAACGTTTTAACATAAAAAGGTAATAATGAAAATTGATTTATTAAATGCAATCTATAAAAATAAAATGCATTCAAAAACGCCAGCATTTCTTAGGACTACTTAAATACATAATAGAGGGAAAGGGAGAGAGGAAAGACTTTTTCAGTGCTTTTCAAACCACAAAACAATTCTAATAATTAATGTAAAGCCAATTGAATATAAATATAATATAATGGCATATATTGTGAACACATTTCTTATTTCTTTCGCTTTCAGTGTGTTTTGAAACTCAATCATAAATTGTTTAGAGAATAAGACATTTGTAATAAGGCTTCAGAGGATTAGTGAATAAAATAAGAGTTAATAATAATAGTAATATTGTTATTATAAAATATAATCAAAACGTTTTGGAATTCCCAGAACTTTACTATAAATTATAAGTTTTTTTCAGTACATCCTTTCAGTACACAAGTGATACAGTCGTTTCAGATTATAGTCTACCCATTATTATCGACATATACTGTACTATAAATCAAGAGTACACTGTTTGGCGGTAGTGATCAATAATAAGTTTTTTTTCTAGAAATAACTTTATATCAATTGAATTATTATTAAATACTCAAAGATATGCATTATTAACAGATTAAATCACTCAATATAGTGTAGTTGTATAATAAATTTTATGTATAAATAAAATTCAAGGGAAAGGGAGAGAGGAAAGACTTTTTCAGTGCTTTTCAAACCACAAAACAATTCTAATAATTAATGTAAAGCCAATTGAATATAAATATAATATAATGGCATATATTGTGAACACATTTCTTATTTTTTCGCTTTCAGTGTGTTTTGAAACTCAATCATAAATTTTTGTTCAGAGAATAAGACATTTGTAATAAGGCTTCAGAGGATTAGTGAATAAAATAAGAGTTAATAATAATAGTAATATTGTTATTATAATAATATAATCAAAACGTTTTGGAATTCCCAGAACTTTACTATAAATTATAAGTTTTTTTCAGTACATCCTTTCAGTACACAAGAGATACAGTCGTTTCAGATTATAGTCTACCCATTATTATCGACATATACTGTATATAAATCGAGAGTACACTGTTTGGCGGTAGTGATCAATAATAAGTTTTTTCTAGAAATAACTTTATATCAATTGAATTATTATTAAATACTCAAAGATATGCATTATTAACAGATTAAATCACTCAATATAGTGTAGTTGTATAATAAATTTTATGTATAAATAAAATTCACATCAAAAGCATTTGTACTCGTATTGAGAAAATACAGGACTTTTCTGTCCATCAAATGCTAAATAATTATAATTTTTCTATTCATATAAAAAATATTATTATTAATATATCAATTGTAAGGCAAAAGAACATTAAATTTAAATTATAGAAAGTTTGTAATGAAATGTGAAATGTTTTGTATTTCATAACACTTTCATTTGGAAAGTTTGGAGAGAGAGAGAGAGAGAGAGAGAGAGACTAAGGACTAAATAAACAAATATTATCCTGAATCTAAACTATGTTTAAACAAAAGCTAAATAAAAAATAAATTCAATTGTATTTTCTAAAACCACAACATTAAACTAAATAAAATTTTTGAAATACTTTCCATTATTACTCATATATTCATACCTTTCTCTACACTAATTTTACACAAAAAATTCATTGTCAGTACCTATTGTTTAGGCGTTATATAAATATTTTCTATGTATTCGTTGCAAATATTTTATGACAATGTTTTAGAAATGGAAAAATTCAGCATTTATTATAATCCGGAATAATATTAACGTAATAAGTAAAGTAATAATTGTGAGTTTGAAATACAGTAAACTATCACTCCCTATCATATTATGATATAAGTTATTAAGCAAATATAAAATATCCATAAATTTAAAATACAAAAAAATCGTTCAAAACAATAAGTTTTAAACAAAACAAACATTTAATTTATTATACAATTAATATAATAAAGTTATTGAGAGAGAGAGAGAGAGAGAGAGAGAGCACTGTAAACAGTAAATTGCAATTAATTTCATTATATTTCATATTGTTTTTACATGAGTTATAGAGCACTGGGAGTAGGGAATGGTATTATGAATTAAATGGATAATAGTTTACGAGAGGAAAAGACAAATTCAATTGTATTTTCTAAAACCACAACATTAAACTAAATAAAATTTTTGAAATACTTTCCATTATTACTCATATATTCATACCTTTCTCTACACTAATTTTACACAAAAAATTCATTGTCAGTACCTTTTGTTTAGGCGTTATATAAATATTTTCTATGTATTCGTTGCAAATATTTTATGACAATAATGTTTTAGAAATGGAAAAAATTCTGCATTTATTATAATCCGGAATAATATTAAGGTAATAAGTAAAGTAATAATTGTGAGTTTGAAATACAGTAAACTATCACTCCCTATCATATTATGATATAAGTTATTAAGCAAATATAAAATATACATAAATTTAAATACAAAAAATCGTTCAAAACAATAAGTTTTAAACAAAACAAACATTTAATTTATTATACAATTAATATAATAAAGTTATTGAGAGAGAGAGAGAGAGAGCCCTGTAAACAGTAAATTGCAATTAATTTCATTATATTTCATATTGTTTTTACATGAGTTATAGAGCACTGGGAGTAGGGAATGGTATTATGAATTAAATGGATAATAGTTTACGAGAGGAAAAGACAAATAATAATATTTGACGATAACATCAGTTGTTTATGAATTCCCTCTCTATTCAAGTGATTGTTTATTTTAAAATCAAATATAAAAATCATAATAAAATAGAAAATTAATATAAATTTCATAATAATTTTCTTCCCAATTCAAGTTTAAATCCTTGTCCCCAATACCTAGTGCTGGTCTCACTCTCTCTCTCTCTCTCTCTCTCTCTCTCTCTATCGCACTCCTCCTCTCAATAACTAAATTACATATGAATTTATTTTTTAAGTTACGGAATACCGTATAAGCTATTAAAATATCATAACAACATATATAGTAAATAAAAAAATTTTGAAATTTTTTCTAACTTTGCAAAAACAACTCCATTGAAAACCAGTGACTCAATCAGGGAGACAGTGAGAGAGGAACGGTAGGGATAAGGGAGGGAGAGAGAGAGGGAGAGAGAGAGTGAGTTATAAAATCAAAAAACTCACTATAAATATATGAATAAATATGTTGTTTACTTTCGCTGTATAACAAAAACTGAGGGATAAATGGAAAATAAAATTTTTATTTGTGTAATTAAGCGTTTATAAAATAAACGTGTAAATCAACAACACTTTTTGAAACACTTTTAATCAATTAATTGAAGGAAATTGGGATTTCATTTCAAAACTAATATTGTAAAATGTTTTTGTAAGCCTAAGCACACTGTAAGGGCTTACAGCGCTGTTACAGTGCAAGCAGTCTATTGTTTTACAGTCTTTAACGCGATTTTGTAATACTTTACTTTAAAATAGTAAACAATTTTAGACATTTTAGGGAGAATTTCCGTGAAAAATGTTACACTATTGGGAAAATTATGTGTGTGTGAGTGAGTGAGAGAGAGTGAGAGAGAGAGAGAGAGAGAGAGAGAGAGGAAGCACGAGAAATATATTGAATTATTTGTGAGTAGTTTTCGGAGTATATTTTTAGAGCATTTCCGTCAAACATATTTCGCGTAAAATATGATTAAAAATACTAAACTATAAAAACAAAAACACATTTATTTTCCAACACTTCACTATTGATGTGTAAATCCATGTGTGACTGACTATCAATTGAGACGTTTATTAGACGTAAAAAATATTTCCCAAAACATTACATATATTTATGCGTCGATTAATATTCATTATAATTTCACACCAAAAATATTACGTTCAAAAACATAATTTTTAAAACTCATTTCAAACACTATTTTAAGCCGTATTTCAGTGTTTAATCAGAAATAAAAAGTCATTTGAGAAAGTAGTTTGCAAATGCTTTT
>CAJPVJ010000516.1:0-23807 GCA_905397405.1 Oppiella nova
TAATCCCATTCACCACGAGAAGCCCTATTTTCTAAGCGATTTCTTTTCAAAATATATCGCTGTTTTGTTTTGCAGTGAAAAATAGCTTTTTAGGCTATAATAGATGTGTTTTTACAACACATTTAAGTGTTATCTTTCAACGTGATTTAGTACAGAAAATATTGGTAAAAAACAAAGAACTGAAGTTAGTTTTTTTAATTCTAAAGTATGTTTTTTATTGTTTTAAAAGCGGTTTTAAAGAATTACGGAACGGTTAATTAAAAGCACTCATTATCTAAAGCCATAATCTTTTTCACTATTTTGTTCACTATTTTTATTACTTTTAGAAGTATTTTCTGGGGTTTTGTTTTATGTTATTTTGCTTTTGTTTTAAGTCTTTCATTGAACAAACATTATATTCTTGATTTAACGCCATTATAAACAGTGGAAATTGACAATTTTAGGACATCACATTTATACTTAAAAATAAAATACTTTTTATTTATACAACATTATTCTAAAACAATTCCTTTTATTGACTGATAATTAAACATAATTTTTTCACATATCGTGTCATATCATATCACATTCATTGCAATAAATGACAATAATACAATATTTGATTGCAAAATATGTGATTGTAATATCAGGTTATTATTAAGTTAAAGAATTTATATATTTTTGTAAATATTGATAAATCTGTCGACAAATATCTATTTCATATCAAATACAGAAGTTCTCAGAAAACAATTGTAAAAATTTCCCTCAATTTTCATTGATTTCTTTGAAATGAATATTAATAGGAAAACTAAATTTGTTATTTAATAATAATAAAAATATTTTTATAAATATTACTAACTCAATATAAATATACACAATATCAGTTTTTGGTTTTAAAAATAAAAATTAATTGATATTTAAAAATAAACTGCATATATTAGAGCCCACATACATTTATAATTTACTTTTAATAAAAACCAAATTCTGTTAATAGCCATAAAAAGCATTGGTATTTAACATGCATAACATAGATATTTATGACATTTACAATAATTTTCGAAATAAATTCATTTTATTAAATATTCTGTTTTGAAACATGTTTTCTAAAAACAGATTTATAATATATTAATTGAAAAATTTAATGAGGTATTTCTATTTTTATTATTGTATACATTTATTAATGGATTGTGAGTTACACCGGGAGTGGGAATCGCGGAATGTGTTATCAAATGCATTAAGAATTGCAAATAAATCAAAAAACAAAAACACAGCAAAAAAAACTTTATCTCAAAACCTCAGGTATTCATTCGTTTGTTTATTTCGCGAGTGATATATACCTGTAGTTAAAGCCACAGAAGAGTTAAAAACAAATTTATATATCGATATCAGAGTAAAAAAAAGATTGTAATACAAAACATATGCTACCAGTTTTGGGGCACAAAATGAGTTTGTTGTCACAATTGAATAATTAGTATTAAATTTGGCGTTTAATATATGGATAGAATTTAGATTCCAGAAGTCGATAGTAATTCATAAATCATTAGCGGTTATGAAATGATTGACTCTGCAGTTCATTCAGATGTTTACGTAATAGGAAAATGTTTGAAAGTTCATACAAATCGTAGGATTGGATTTTGCATTTTTAATCGACTTTTCTTTAAAGTCATTGACAAGATTTGTGGCATTGATTTCAAAGGAGAGTATTACTGTATATAACATCAACCACTCGTACAATAGATAGTAATACATAGTCTTAAAGTGGGTGTTGTTTGAGATCGTGTGGCCTAAAGTCAAGTCGGAGCGCAAGACTATAAAAAGATTTTTTGACAAAAAAGCTAAACTCTAAAAACTTTTATTACGATCGGGAATACCTTATTGGGAACTGTCGCTCCAAGAGTACTGGTAATCAACTTTTATTTTACTGTATATGAGGCGGCATTCCTGCCATCATCTTAATAACAGGGCACCGAAACGTCCGTTGATTTTTCAAACGGATTACATAATGGTAACACAATATTAAATGGGTGGCACCTCATTGCTCTCATCCAGTTCCCCTCCGAAATACATGTCTTAAAAGCTATCGAAACTTATTAAGTAGGCATTTTTGGCGTTCATTTTAATAATGGTTAAATTAACCAAAATATAAACAATGCATTGCCTCTAATTATAAAAACTTATAATTACAGTGTTTTCGCTGCATTTATTAGAAACATGTGCTAAAAAATCTGTGAACTATTCCGTGAACACCAAAATAAAACACAACACATATTACTACACAAGAAAAAACTTATGAATATTTATCACAAAGTAATTAATTATTGAATGGAAACCAATAGACAGACAGTATGTGTGTGTTGTTTGCGATGAGTTTTCTAATAAAACTTGTTTTTCCGTAACACACAAAAAAGTTTTATTAATTTTACCTAAAATATTGTGTAATTTTCAAGAAATGACAGCAAAATTATATTTTGAATTATACATACGATTGGCGACCAATTCATAAGTCAGCTAATTATTTATTCAGTGATTGATTGCCAATAATTAATTTCTCAGTCATCTTATACCGAGAAAACTAACGTACAGTAAGTGAACATCAGTTCAATCTTTATTTAAAAAGCATTTTTCTAAACGAAAACTTGTTATTAAAACGTGTTTCCACTGAAAGAGATATTCGTTTTCTCGTAACTTATTATTAAAAACTCTTCATTCAGAGTATTATTTTGATTAATCTCCGACTTTAAGACAAATAAAAATGAAAAATTAGTCAACAATTTCTTAGCATAAGATATCAGTTGATTGCTCTCATCGAGCATTAAGTCCCAATCCATTCGCACAGCCCTTTCATCTGACGCACAGCCCTAAAGGGATTTGCAGCCAAAAAATCATCTCTTAATTTTTGGTGTACCGGCTCAGCCCCCGATGTGACGTCCGGTACGCAACTCTTTTGCCCAAAAAATAAAAACATTTTATTTATTCATAGCATTCAGAAAAAAGTTTGTATATATAATTTCCATTCGCGCAAAAATGATCATCTTTTTTGCATTTCTCAGTTTTCGAGAGAGAAAAGTATTTTTATTTCTCTTGAAGTTTGCGGTCATTTACTTATTACACCGAAAAAGTCTGTGTATATAACTTTCACGAGGGCTCACACATGTCAGCCCCACGTATATACGGTATACTAATCCCCAGTTTTGATTGCACAGCCATTATATAAGTGATTCTCTGCGAGCGTATGGTGTGTTTTGGACCATATTTTACACGAATGAACAAAATTATAGCCTTTGATACAATGTGGGAGTAAATGGAAAATTGAATTAATAAATAATTCCGTCACTAAAAAATTATATTTACTGTATATTATGTGTAGGAAAAGTGAGCGCAAAAAGTTGGTTGAGTGAAAAAAAACATACTTATCCTTGTCTTAAAGGAAACGTCCTTCAGGTGCTCTACACTCACACATAAGAATATAAAGTGTATTCCCGTCCAGACATGGCTTTAACACTCGACTTACTTAACAGTGTTGAACACTCCGGTGCTCTTTGCCTCATCCATAGCACCACTCATTGAGACGTGTGTTTCGTATGAAAAGGTCTGACGAGAGAGAGAGAGAAGAGAAGTGAGAAGAGAGAGCCCATACATCTTGTGGTGTGCCTTATGTTATGCTCTCTCTGAATGTCTGTCTATCTTATTGTCATTTGAGTTAATACTTTAACAAAAGAAAAGTCTCTCTTTTTTATGCCCTTTTCATGTGTTGTCACGAAAAGTATTTGTTAAACTAAATTGAGTTGACTTTCAATTGAAGTTTGAAATTTGCCGAAACAAACTTGCGGTTTATATGACATACCGGTGAGTACTGTTAAAATGTGGCTCCCATTTAAACATAACTGTTTTATAATTTTGAATTATTTTAGAACCAAAAATTTTTTTACCAGTATAAGTTTATTTAAATAAAATAATTTTAAGGAAAAGTATGCTTTAAATTAATTTAAATTTCAAATATAAACTAAAAATAAGTTTTAACTAATATAATAAGTTCTAACAACTATGCATAAAGTACTGTAAAATATTTTTATGCTTATGTAATCCAATGTAGTATTTGCTTAAAATATTACAACTTAATTCTGACAAGAAGTACATTTTTCGTCAATATTTACATCTAATTATCCACTATTTTATATGTAAAATAAAATTTTCCATTTAACATAAATATATTGCCAAACAAATTCTGTTCAATACCGTACTGTACCCCCCATATTAAAAATATACAAAACATATGAGAGTGACTGAGCACAGAATTGAGTGCATGGTTTTGGGACCACAAGTATTGTGAGTACAGTATATGAATCGAGAATATCATACATGTGTTCAACACATTCCCGAAGTTTGTGTTCATTTGTTTTCTTCTCTCACTTCTCGATCACTGGATTGAGTGGTGCTATGAAATGCCGGTGCAGTCAATGTTTACGTTGTCCTCTGCCATCATTTCATAGACAAAAGCCGGTAAACCGTACCAAACGTGTAGAATATAATCAATTTGTAGGCCATATGGCATCTCCAGCGCACTGTTCATTAGCTTTAAGACCCATTCCTAGTGTCATTCGCTTCCCTTCCCCCTCCCTTTCCACACTCCAAATGGTTATTAACCCAAAGGCAAGAACTCGAAAAGTCTAAGAGATGTAGAAATCTTCGTAACATTTTGTGCACTGGATATCAAAAACCCGCCCAAAAAATCTAATGCAAAAACATTATGCATTTGCACTGTATATACAGTTCAAGAGTATGTACCAAATGTATTGTATATGTGTTGCGGTGCTATGTGTGGGATAGGAGTTCTCGACTCCAATTCTCTACACACACTCCAAGTGCTCGCAAAATACATACACAAACTGCTCGCCCACACCATTCAAGTCCTACAGAATTTTTCTTTAAAACATATCGTGTTTTGCAAACACTTTTTATTTTATTACATTTATTACACTATTATACGATTGTCTTAATATCAAAGTTTAAGTGAATTTTCAAGACGAGTCTGTGTTTGGTTTTCATACAAATAAAGCTATCATTTCGTAGCAATTCTTTGTGCGAAAGATAGCATTATTTGTATTCTTTACGAGAGAATTGAATACAGTTTTCATATTACCGGTAAATTGTACTGTGATTTTGATTATTTTATACATCTTATGAAATGCCAGTGCACTGCCATTTGAGATGATCAACAGTTGTAAGTTTATATTTCCTTTGCTCTCTCTCTCTCTCTCTCTCTCTCTCTCCACTAGGAAAACCTGATTGTACTCTAAAGTTCACATATAATACATAATATTATGTATTTATTTAATATTATTTATATATTTATTGAAATGTAATCTTTTTAATGACTGTTTGCCAACATATTTCTCAATCATATTGCTTCCCATATTATATCAATATTTTTATATTTATTTTGCGAAATAAAACTCCAATCAAATCATTTGATTCATTTGTTTAAAATGATGTGAAAAATATGTCACTTAAACAAATGTTAACTTGATCACGAGATTCTAATATTAAATATACAGTGAAATCTAATCCAACAAATGATTGTAAATGTTTAGCTAATTATTAAATTTACAACATTTACAACTAATTGTTAAGGAAAATATCCCATAAATTAGATCTTAATATTATGGAGATAATAGAAAATCAGTGACAAGTTATGCAATAATTTACTCAAAGGCCATAAAAGGCATAAGTTTTTAATTTATAATTTGCCAAAAATCTTGTTTCTCTACTGAATTCTTGCATTGAGTGAGAAGTAGGCGCTCATAATGTATAGCTCTATCAAGTGTTTACATAAAAGTCTTAAACAATTATTTCTTAAAACACAAACTCTATTCCGATAACAAATTGAAAAATTCTCAAATATTATACGAGACTTAAGTGGTCTCTCAGGAAAATGTATAGCTCTATCAAGTGTTTACATAAAAGTCTTAAACAATTATTTCTTAAAACACAAACTCTATTCCGATAACAAATTGAAAAATTCTCAAATATTATACGAGACTTAAGTGGTCTCTCAGGAGAGAGAGAGAGAGAGAGAGAGAGAGAGAGACGCTATTTGTAAATATTATTAACTCAGAAATTAATTCTTTGTTTAAAAAATCTGAAGACTTAATGAAAAAAGTTGAAGAAATAATGTAGTTTTGAGAATATTTGATGAAATTATTTGTTGAGAGAGAGAGAGAGAGAGAGAGAGGCATTAATCTCCAAAATTATAAATTATTCATTGATTATGAAATCAATGGTAAGCAAACTGTGCGCACGACTACTCCAAAGCCAGAACTTATTTTAATTTTTTCTTGTGATAAATTCACAGATTATTATTCATTTGAAGACATTTAGAGAAGTCGTAAACCCATTTGGAAGCGCTTTCTCAATGTGTTTAATTGAATTCACAAAATACTAAATATATTTGTTGTCAAAAAGTATCACTAGTTGTCAGAGGGAACAGTTGTACTCTATTTGAGAGCAACTGTACTCCACATTCAAATTGTGAAAATCAAATGCATGCATAAAACTTTTTGGTAAAATAATATTTTGAGCCCAAAATGCCTTTAAAAATGTGTTTCATTCATGTATTTGCCATAATTTGAGTCATTTTTCTAATTATAATCTGAATTATTCATAGTCTGGATATGTTGTTAACCGTCATCTGAAACGCTCGCAATCGCTAAGAAATCCTCCCAAGAAGTGGCCGTCACTCGTATCATCGGTTTCGTGTCAATTATGCAAACAAACTATTCTGGATAAGGGCTCGTTATGTAGAGCCAGAGGTACTGTAGTCTCTTTGAACATTTATACAAATATTTGCCCATAAATTTTATGTAATAAAACTAATTTCATTTGACTCTCATTTAAATGGATGTAATAATTAGTAATGTTTTCCATTTAAAATGATCAGAAATACTGGCAATAAAATACTTATTTACTGTATGTGTTTTAGTGCCCACTGAATAACGTATATATCGTAAACAAATGACTATAAAAGTCATTAAAAAATAAAATAATTAATAGATTTTAGTGACAATTTAAATATTTAATTAATTTTACATTAATACTTGTATATTTTGGCATTATTTACAGTCTGTAGAAAGTGAAATGAATTTTGAAACTCAATGACAATTCCATATAAAATTGATTTTTAAAAATCAAAAGAAAATTATAACTTAAAAGCATTTTATGAATATTTAATGAAATGACTTTTAGTTTTTTGACCCCTTGTTTAGGAAGTTATATACTTATAAAGAAAGTATAATATGTTTTATATTATATTTGGTGTGTGGATGTAAAACCCCCGCAATTTGTTGACTCCTTAGAAAAATATTACAATAATATAATTGTCTAATTCATCATTAGTTTTACATCGTTTTAAATTTTTCAAAGTATAATCCAAATTATATTTTGCATTCAAATGAAAATATTTTTCATATTTTTCTTGTTAACAAAAAATAAAATATACTGTTATAATTAATACTAAAAGTGTTTATAGAAATACATTATAAACGAATTTTAAAGTTTTATTTTTTTCGCAAAATATTGTCGACACCTGTAGTGATAATTCACTCCCAAAAAACACTTACTTCTAAAAGTGTAATAAAATTTACATTAATCTATTAATTAAAACATTAATTTAATTGCATTCAGAAGACATTATCGTAGACTTAATGCTTTAACATAATGGCATTCATTCAATAGTTTGCATGAGTTTTAGTTTGAAAAAAAGCATTTTACAAATGGATTTTCAAAAGTCAACACAACTGACAAATTAAATGAAAGGCTTATTATAATGTGTTTCTAAAATTATCGCCCGATTTGTGTATTTATATAAATAAAGACTTCATTTGCAGTCAATGTTTTTAAATGGATTTTCGGGTGGAAAGGCGCTCTCAATAAAAAATAAAAGTTTGGATCCATTATTCAATCAATTACTGGAGAAAACCTATTTCTTTCTGCTATTTTTGTTTATTAAACAAATTTCTGATTGTTGTTTTTCTTGATAAAAAACTCTCCCCTCTCATCAAGTTTATGTAATATTGTTTTTATATTTATATTTATTTTTCATGCCTTTTGGTGGTGATTGCGATAAAAGTTAGGAATTTGTTATTCAATAGAAAATTATAGTTTATATTATATCATAGTTTGCATTTCACTCGAGCTTATGATTTATAGGGTGTAACGATTGGCTATACATTTGCTGTATATATGAAATTATAGTGAATAATAATTATTACTCACCTCTCAGGTGAGCGTAAAAAAAGTGAGCCATTATTAGCGCCACATATGTATTATATAATACGATATTTAATATTCCACTCTCATATAAATACTAATAGTAAGTTATATAAATATATATATATATAATAACTTAACTACAGTTAAAACTTTTGTTGTGTTGAATACTTGTGTGCATTCAATCAAATATACCGTACTTTATATGTAATTATTCTGAAGTTTATTTTTCTAAATCATTTTTTCCGCACAAATACATGTATTTCGATATCTCACATGAAAACCTCATAACATGTATTCAATTTCATTTATTTAATGCCTAAACACAATACCAGTTATTCATTTGCCAGTAATTTATCGTAACGTTTTGGCATTATTTCTAATCATTTTGAGAGTCAATTATGCAATCACTTAAATATCACTTGAATATCGTATTTAACTTAAGAAGAAATTCTTCAAATTAAGTATTGAAATGAATTGATTAGCGATTTTTAATGAAGATTTGTTTATTTTGCTTATAGACTGCACTTATATCTGTCACGACGGGAGATGTCTTCAAAGGGTATGTATAAAAACGGCTATTAATAGCTATTTAAATACTTTATATCATTATTAATTTAGTTTTGGGCAAATGTGTTTCAGTCATTTATGACCCTTAAACAAAAGATTGACGAATAGCGATTTCTTTATTCATCATCTGTAATGAATATTAAATACAAGTTCATACTTAAGATTATGAATACATTTTGTGTTGATTTGCATAAAGTTTATATGAAATTAGCTCTTAGATTGACTTAAACTCTAATTTGCAATAATCTTATGGTTTAAGCAAATAGCAAAACAAAAAGCTATTGCCTCAAGAGCTTAACATTCCTCAATTGGTTTTAAGTCTCTAATTGACGATTTGTTTCACACTTTTTTCCTCCGCACAAACCAAAAGTGATCTCAAAAATAACTCAAATATCACACAATAGTGCTTTTTAGTTGAAAAGTTAGTGACTTGTCATCTAAGTCACTTACCACACAAATTTTTTTGAAGTCGTAATTCAAGTCAGTAGTAAATTTTCTCCCTCGTAAAGTACCGTACATTACGTAACCTAAGTGACCATATTCTTGTGATACGGTTTGCCATACGTTTGTTGTGAGAGTAATTAAAAGTGAATCACTAGTGATGAGAGTGTCTCTCCCCTCTTATCTTCACGTCTACTCTCATTATTTGAATGGCTTTTGGAAATGATTTAAATTTCGAGATTCAGATCAGATTCTGGACTCCAAACTAATGACTCGAGTGCTGGAAATGCATTCCTATTTGCAATTCCTATGACTTCTCTATGAATAAGACTTTTGATTACAATAAGAATTTGTGACATTAAAGCCATTGGAATATCAATGAGCTTCACATACTTAACCTCTAAAATACTTGCGAAAAGTCCTTCAAATGTTAAACAAATTTATTCAATACTTATGTATGTTTTGCTTGGAAATGGCTTTAAGATTGAAATGAGAGGAAAACAAGTAATCATTTTGATGTCAATATTTTAATTATTGTTATTACAATCATAATTACTTGTGATTTTAAATGAAGTTATTATTTCACTGAACACTAGACATTAAATGTATTTGTTTTTAGAGCTTTTATGACTGGTATTAGTCGTAAAAATAGTCATACATTCGTACAAATGATTTGCTTAATGTTTGACTCAGTTTTCTGGTGATCATTGTCTCCATTAGTGAAACAAATATAAAACACGGAAGAGTCGAGAGAGAGAGAGAGAGAGAGAGAGAGAGAGAGGGAGAGAGAGAGAGAGAGACGAGGGGTAGAGAACGATATAGACATGTGATGTGAGATACGGCAGTATATTTGTTGCCCCCATTGTTGGTGCCATTTATGGCATCAGTCACTCGATCCCAAAGGTTGAGCACAAAAGTGGTCTCAAAGCCGAAGAGACGATCTGTTGCTTGAATTCATCTCATAATTAACTGGAAATACATGTGAGAAGTGCTACAAATAATGTATAACTGTTTTTCTAACTGTATTTCGAGACATGGTTTCCTTTGCACATAATATTCTTTAGAAAAATTCCCACAAAAATTATTGTCTCATATTTAACGCTTCAAATCATTTAGTCTCTCATATGAATGAATCCATTGATGGCATAACTTTTCATTACTCTTTTGTACATTTTTAATACTTTTATGTCTAATGTCTGTTCCATTCATTTCTCATTCAATTGATTGCGAGTTTTTCAGAAATAAGTTTTCCGCTCAGTTTACTTTTTTCTTATATAAGTAACATTGTATGTATTAACATTGTAAAGCAATTTCGTTATTCAAATTATGAAATGAAAAATGTTTCAGCTGTAATATCAGTGCCTTATGCCAAACCATACATAACATATTGTATATGGCATTCAATTTGTATGAATAGCCGACCGTTTATACAGCACTTGAGAATGCAATTCAATATAAAAACTGTTGATAACACGTCTTTATTGTGACAATTAAATTGTGTTTGAATAGCAATAGTAATAGCAGTCAGTGTTTTAATGCGTTAGTCATATAAGTGACTGCCTTATAGGGACGGAAACCCTATTTATAGCCGCGGTTCCGACGCATATGTTTTCTTGAACTCATGTGAGATGAGAGCCAAAGGAGTCCCAGAATTGGGAGAGAAAACGATGGATAGAAAGAAAGATAGAGAATGTTTGGCCGCCTTTTCTGAACACCTCTTTCACACATATTCTCTGTAGTCTCTCTTTTTTGTCTTTCGCTTCAAAGTTTTAAAACTTTCTTTAGAACTCTCAAAATACAGCTCTCTCTCTCTCTCTCTCTCTCTCTCTTTCTCTCTCTCTCCGAGCTGTGAATACAACTACTATTAGCATATGTGGCCTCTCTCTGGAGTCCCAAACGCCAACTCTCTCGCACATCACATCTCACTCTCTCTTTTTCTGTCTCTCTTCACAACCATTACTACGAAAACTGGAGAAAAACTGCACTCAAAGCTCAATATTCATCTCTTTATTGCAACCATTTTTCTCAACACATTTGCCGCACTTCTCTCTCTTCTCACACGAATTTTATGTCGTTTTCACGAATTATTTTGTTTTCAATTAACTTTTAAAGCCATTATATGCCATATAATACCCTTTTTCTCAGCCATATCTCTACACATTTATGATTGTTATTAAAGTTTGTGTTTGTGTTTAGTTTCTGTGATTTGAATGTTGCTTTCGCGAAACGAATAATTACTGCACTTATTATAATTCATTGACTTTCGATACCAGAGATTTACGAAAGATTTGCAAAGTTTGTGTTTAAAGGCTCGTCCCTCACATGTTATATAAACACAGGTATGGAAATAGAAAGTTTATTTATTTACTATGTCTAACCCCCGTGTTTTACTACATTAATAACAATAATCAAATAGAAATTTTTTAATTGTGAAAGGCACACGTGGCCATCACTTATTCGCCGTACATATAAACTATTTGTACATAAACAACTCACTTAATAATCAAAACTTTTAATATATTTATAATATATTTTCAAAGTTATAGACTACGTATTGCAATTTTTTCAAAGTTATTTCAAACATTTTCTTAATATGTGATTAACTGTGAAGACATTAAAGATATTTATAATTTAATTCATATTTTCAGTGATGGTTGAAACCATTAATTTTTTAAAATTATGTTTTCAAACTTTAAATAAATGTTCAAAAATTTCACACAATTTTTATCATTTAATAAATTAATGATAAGTATTTTAATTCATGAAAAAAATTCTCACTCTATTCTCATATTAAGTACACATTTTATTTTAAATATTCTCTTAATTTATTTATTATTAAACTCCGAGAAATAACTTATAGTATAAGTCTTATACAGTATTTTAATTACTTTTTTGGATTTAAGGAAATGAAGATAAAATAAAAACTATAATTATGTTAAAAATGTGATATTTTTATGAATATTTGGTAAATTTGTTTTATAACACTTTCCGTGTGCACCGGTAGTGAATAAGCGGCATGTATATTTGATAAACATGTATTTGTTGAGTGAATTATTAGTTTTGAAAATTATATAAATATTATATAAAAGTTTCAATATCTGATGCATAAGCAATTTTTTCAAAGCCATTTCAAACATTTTCTTAATGTGTGATTAACTGTGAAGACATTAAAGATATTTATAATTTAATTCATATTTTCAGTGATGGTTGGAACCATTAATTTTTTAAAATTATGTTTTGAAACTTTAAATAAATGTTCAAAAATTTCACACAATTTTTATCATTTAATAAATTAATGATAAGTATTTTAATTCATGAAAAAAAATTCTCACTCTATTCTCATATTAAGTACACATTTTATTTTAAATATTCTCTTAATTTATTTATTATTAAACTCCGAGAAATAACTTATAGTATAAGTCTTATACAGTATTTTAATTACTTTTTTGGATTTAAGGAAATGAAGATAAAATAAAAACTATAATTATGTTAAAAATGTGATATTTTTATGAATATTTGGTAAATTTGTTTTATCTAAACGTAAATGACATTTAAATTGGGATAAAAAGAGTATAAATATGTATCGGATTTCTTGCATTTATTTTCTTATTTAATATAATTTATTGAGTTCTCAATAATTTTTATGCGTTTGTAACATGTTTTATATTTAATGATAAAAACAGTCAAATTAAATGTAAATTACTTTTATATATGAAATAAATATTTAATACTAACACTGATTATGATTTATATCAGTGTATTAATGCACTTTAAGCAAAGTTAATTAGTTTTTATCAGTGCTTTTGATTTTCAAGTATTAATTTGTCATAAAATCCTTTAATGCTATTATTGTAAATATTAATAAAAAAAGACAATTTGACAGACATTTGGAGCGAAAAGCACATAACAATAAAAATATAAGTAAACCCATGAAATAATTCAAAATTACGGAAATAAAAGAAAACCCAAAAGTGAACTAAATTTAGTACTAATAGAGTAATCGTAGTGAAGGGATGGGACACAGAAGTCAGCGATCAGTCATTACTACAAAAAGTTATCGGAAGTAAAAAAAGTTGTGCAAAGATATAATGAACTCTTTATTTTTGTTAGGTAGCTCTCTCTCTCTATCTATCTCTCTCTCTCTCTCTCTCTCTCTCTCTCTTTCTCTCTCTCTCTAACATTCATCCACACCTATCGTATCGTTTTTACGGTACAACAAAAAGTGATTCATTATGTTTACCGTTTCGTACGTACAGTTTCTCTCTCTCTCTCTCTCTCTCTCTCTCTATCTATCTCTATCTCTCTATCTTTCTCTCTCTCTCTCTCTCTCTCTCTCGTCATATGAATGCCAAACGGCACCGAACTTTTAGGCACTTCTTATTTTTGGCACCGAATAAAATTAAAAATAAACACTTTATTTTCATAATTGATTATCTAATGGTTGGATAAACCGGCGACTTTTTTCTCACTCTAAATGTGTTTTATGTGCAAAAGGAATATACAAATAATGGACAGACATATCAACTGTGTTGAGCTCTAATAGTAATTGACTTCTCGCAGTGTATGGTTTGGCCTCCACTTTATTTCCCATCAGAATTTTGAAATATCTTTATATTTATAACCGTATATTCCGTTCAACTATTTTTTCTCAAACACTTACGATTTGATGTGATATTTAAGTCTTGAAATACATTTCTTTGCGTTTTTATGTCTGAATTGTTGTGTTGTTATCATATTCTTGTCTCGAGTTGAAGGCAGTCATCGGATATTCAGTTTTGAAAGACTCAATCAATTCATAAATATATACGATTTGTTGGCCAATTACTTAAAAATATATTCTTATATTACATAAACAATAATAATGTTTAATAATAATAAGGATGTACTGAACCAACAAATATATCCACGAATACATCCATAAATATAACCAAGAGTTCCGTTGCTTTAAAAGCTTCAAATATATATAAAGTCCTTAACTCATATATTATTTATACAAATAATTATACAGTATTTAGTTTATTAACTTTTATGTCATATTCAAATTGACAGCCTATGCCCTTAAATGTAGGCTTCAGTTTTGACTGAAAGCCATAATTATTTATATTAGTATTTCGCGAACAAATTCTCTCCAGACTTTACTTTTGCTTTCATTATAACGAATAATAATAATAATATTTTACATTAAAAGTCGATTCTCTTTAAAATCCTAAATGTCTGGCGAATATGCAGTTCAATGAATTTAAACGAACATAAAAATAGGTAACATTTTCTCCCGATTCACCCGCGGCTATAATCACTAATTTTAATGTATACTTTCAATACCTATGAGATGGGAGACGCGAGAGGGAGAGAGAGAGAGAGAGAGAGAGAGAGAGAGAGAAACTGTACGTACGAAACGGTAAACATAATGAATCACTTTTTGTTGTACCGTAAAAACGATACGATAGGTGTGGATGAATGTCAGGGTTTAGCGATCGGTTTTTAGTGTAAATATTCAGTGCCTGAACCGCATAATCAGTTTTATACACATTATATGATTAGTTTTAAACAGTTTTGTGTCGATAGACAGCCACCAGTATATGAGGGCAAAAGAAAGTTTGAAAACTTTTTTGTGTCTGAATCGCTGATCGCATCCATTAATCTGTTATTATTGTATTATACAATAAATGTGTGTTAATATATGAGACAGGTATAACTTATGGATAATTACTATGTATTTTCATCACTGACTCCTAATCGCATTGATGAATGCGTTTAATGAATGCCTGATTCACTAATTCTCTTCCCATGAACTATATGTACGGAAAGTAAAGCAAAACATAACAATCATTTCTCGTCGGCTTTTCATTATTTGCTCCAATAATACAATTATATGTAGTTTTGACGAACAATTTCGTGAGACATCTCTCCCAAAGGCACCAGAGGTTACACTTGAGTTCAAGTTCACCCAATAATCGCACCGTCAGCTTACATGAAGAGCCCTTTTTATGCAATTTGTGTGTTATTTGTAGCCAAAACTGCCAGTGCGGCGGTGGTCCCACTCTCACTGCCAAACAATAATTATTAATGATTTTTATATTTGTCTGACGGAGTGGCCCGTATGGCACCATTATCTCACTCCATGATGAGGTGCTTTCTCTCTCTCTCTCTCTCTCTCTCTCTCTCTCTCTCGCTGTCCATGTTTTGACGGACACAACCATTTATTCTGCTATATTCTGCTACAGTGGAGCCCATGGCTGCCAGACATACAGTATATCATAATTATTTCATTTGTTATAATTTATTGATTCTTATCAGTTGGCTCTCGGTTTCACGATTTGTGTGCAGTTTTAATGAGTGGACCATTACTATCGTCTCTAATTATAATGATAGACATTTGGCAAGTGATAGCAATGTCTACACAACAGTAGATTTATTTTCTGTTCTTTCACTTCTATATTCAATTACAAAACAATTTTAAACTATGAAAACAAAATCTGTTTCTTTATTTCCAATGATTTATTACATAATAAGCGAATGTGAAGTGAATTCCTTATATTCCTTTCATATGGTTAACGATTTTTATTTAATTTTAATGCTTTCTTATGTAAATATTTGCTCTTTGTATCGATTATATAATTATAATAATTGAGTCAACCATTAATTTTGATAACATTTTGCTTTTCAAACAAAATATTCGCTATTTTGTTTAAAAAATTAAACCATCTTTTACTGTTAGTTGACATAACAGACCATTTGTTATACTTTGAAAAATAGCTTTTATAGGAAATGAGTGTTTTATCCAATTTAATAGATTTACATATAAACTGAATCATTAAAATCCATATAAAAATTTGTAATTTGTTAGCAATTCTTTGTCAAACCGAATAAATCACTTGTTTTATCAATAAATATGAGATTTTCTCTTTCCTGTCATTTGTTGTTATTTTATGATAAAAAACTGAATCAAAGTAGTATTCCTTGAGATCGCAAAAACACATCTCAAATATAATTTGATATCTCTTTTTCGACTCGCATTCTCTGATTTCACGTAATATTGTGTTTGATTTTGAAATGTTTTGACTGAGAAGGACAGGTAGAGAAATATGAGTGAATATACTCCACTGACAGGGACTAAAACATTTTGAAGGGGGAGTTGTGTTGTGAACACTTCACTTCTCAGCAATATTTCATGACTTGGTTTTGGACCGAAAAGAAATTCTCATTCATCACCGGAATTGATAAGAAACTGATGTCTCCGATGGTTAGGATTGGCTCCGGGAGGGCATACGTTCGGCTCATTTCAAACAAAGTGTCCTTTTAGTAGTGCACCACTCGTTCATACATTAGTCGCGCCAACCATTGCAGTCCATACCCTCTCTCTTCTTCTTGTACTCGTATTTTGAAGGCTTGTCATTGAGTTCCCTCTGAAATACTGGTGCTCCCCATCACTCCCCATAACCCATAGCCCTATGGGTTGTGTTGATTCTTGCGATGCATTCTCTCAACGTTTGGCTTCTCTTTCGGTCATTCATTTGAGAGTCAGATCTCAAACGATACGCAACCGACTGACACAACTCCTCAGTGTCCTCTCATTCCTATCTCCCTGTGCTCTCTCCGTCTCGGCATATCTTCGCCTAACTGTGAGCTAATGTTTTTGATAGTGTTGTGGACCGACGACTGTCTGTAATTGAGTCCCCATTGAGAACTTCATAACAAGTATTTACATTATTCTCATTGATATCCGGTTCGCGATTACGAAGTGCTTCTCATTTACGACTTAAAGGAAGTCTCACTTAACTTATGTAAAGCTGTGGTCATCTGATTATAGTAATAGTGGGGCTGAGAGTGAGGGGACGGACACACGCGCGCACTTGGGCTCCGGTTTCATGTGTGGTGTGAGTGTTACCTCTTTGGGCCAATTGCCAGATGTTATGTGCCTTTGACTCATACAGAGGGTCGACACAAAACTTTGGAAACTTTGGACCAAATGAATAGATTTTCGCGAATTCAAGTCATTATTGTTTGCGATTTAATGGTTGGCTATTCATTGTAGTGACAAATATGCGAAACGACTATTTTGGGCGCTTAGGGGTCCGTCACTACTGTCCACAACTCGCTGTAATCGCCCTCACATTCCAAGGTCTGCCGCACAACCCCTCTGCCCCTCAAGTCCTACTAAACGCCTAAACTCTGTATAACTTCACAAATAGCGGACAAACCATAGTCTCGATCATAAATATACGACTCCTGTATGTGTTGTGTATAATATGTGTTTGCGATGCGTTAGAGGTTGAGGTGTGGTTCGTCTCTATCTGCCAGAGATTGGGATAGATATAGCTCTGGCCTGACCTCAAATCAATGCCCGCCCCTTCCAAACGCCATTCACTGCACCGACCATAGCTTCAGTGCCGGTCATAACTGTGCAAAACTTGGCTACACTTATGAGCTGTGCGTTAATTATGAGCCAAACTATCAATTATAAGTCTGCGGGCGAGTACTGATAGCCCCCTCCCGTCTAATAGTGCTGCTCATCGAAAGTCAATTCACGGCTAATCTTATAGTCGCTTATAATCTCTATTACCTCTGCATCTGAAAAACTAATCGATTTTTCAGAGTCTCTCTAATCAACTGATTTGTTGCATAAAAACACTGAAAAAGCTTTATCTCGTGTCTATTAAAGTGACTCATATCGAGAGCTATTATTAGTTGTTTAATATAAATGCCTAAAAGTCAGGCAAATATTATAACATTTTCCTAAAAGCTTATTGTGTTCTCAAATATTATGATAATAATAAAGCTGTGGCTTTAATGAATGCCATATATTGTAAAATGCTATAAAACTTGTGGTGCAGAGTCTATGATATTTGCACAATACATCCCTACGGTGTATCCCAACACACGTGCCATTGGACTATAAAGTGAGCCGGAATATAGTCCATATCCATAGCCGTCGACAAACATCTGCCTGAGCTGTGGCTGTGGCAGAGATGGACTGATTTCCGCCACGAACTGGTGATACGGTATCCCTATCTGTGCTCTACTGTACCACTCATTCACAACTGCAGTACTGTTTGATTCAACGAGCAGTACATAAGCCGGCGCTGAGTTCGCCTCAAAACTGTTGTCTAAACTCTATTAAAAGTCTCGTTTCTCGTCGTGTGGTGTTGTATAGCCTGTGCTCTGGTAGAGTAGGTGTACCACCAAAGAGTGTGATCGCAAACTCAGTTCTGTTTGATTACATTGATTGCAAACGAGAGGTTGTGTTGTGTTGTATAACATTACTGTCAATACGTGTTCATTAACACCACTCACCACCAGATGTACCAGAATTTCATTGCAATTCATGGCTTCATTTGAATGCTTTATGACATTCGCAACACAATTTGAAACCTCTTTTCCAACTCTCAATTCATATACGATTTCTCGCTCGCATTGAACGCAACGGAAATTTATTTTATTTTTCATATATCACTGCCTTTTGAAACACTTAACGTAAATCTCGAATGAAATATTCCGATGTGTTTTTAAATGCATAAGCAATAATACCCCAGTAATGCTAAAGTGAATGGGCACTGGATGCTTTAACGAGTATACCAGTGCTGTCTACTAAACTATACCACAGCAGTCGACCAGCAAAACTGTTATTAGCATTGAAACAGTTTTTTCTTTCAAAAACACATAAAAATTCTGAGAAGAAGTTTGTGAAGCTTTCGCTCTTTGGTTGGCCTCCACTCGCGCGGGATATACACTACCACTCCATACTCGCCATAGCTATCGGTGCAACTCCTGTACCCTCTCTCGTATATACAAAATATATTCTGACATAAAGTTATTTTGCTTGTAATCCACGCCTTATTCAGTGTTTTTTACTCGTGTCTCAAAGTGTATATAAAAATTCTTGTCTCCTTGTGTTGCGAGTGTTTTGCGCAAAGTTTTTACTCCAAGTAATGCAATAAAGGTGTGAAAGTGTGGGGAGACCTAAAGAAGTGAGGGGACGGACACCACTCACTGGACGGTGTGTTGTGTCTCTTCATGGGTGGCGAACAATACGAGTCATACCGAAGAACAATGACTACTAATATTGGATCCATTGGTTGCCAACAGTTATTATTATTACTATTATTCTGATTATTACTATTCATTGGAAGTCTGAGCCAACTCTACGCCAAACCAAACATTGGTTGTATTTTTTGCGATCCTTATTCTCCCAGCGATTCATAATTGTTTTGATTGTGGATTCAATTCTGTTGTGTTGGCGCACAACCACTGCCAGAGAGCACAGACATCCACTCACAGCCACCACCACCACCACTACCATCACAATGGTATTGGGCTGTTGGACCAGCAGGAGATCCAGAAAGCGCTGGAAGCCAGTGATCGTTCGCAGTCCATCGCCAGACTGCCGGTGCTCATGCCATCGAGGCATCTATAGCACCCGTACCCGAGAGGTATGAGCTGAAAAGCACCGCCAAAAATAGGTGTTTTCTTTACAGTCAGTCACTGCCTGTGTATATATTCTGTACTTTTTATTTTTCTCTCTCTTTTCTGTTTTCATTTTCTATTTTCCGATGCATTCCTTGTGTTGTCACACCAAATGTTAGCGATGTTTGCCATTTGGGATTGCATTGAACACTATGTACTGAATATGTGTTGTTGTGTACACTGTCTATGAAGGCATACATACACAGCACTGGGATGTGAACCGACGGCGGGGTATATATGCAGTTATAAAATGCAATTCACAGAGCCATGACTTGTAAGTTGTGATGGGATATGGCATATATGGGTGGTGCTGGCCATGGCTAACATACTAACAAAAAATTGTTTGATGGCTTCTCCACATGCAAGACATGCAATGCTTAACATACAGATAGATACTGGTGTTCAGTAAAATTCTGTGCTTTTTTAATAGCCTCTCAAATGTGTGCCTCAAATGTTATGAAAAAATTATTTGACAGAAATTATTTGAACGACAGATCGATGTGTACCCAATACTATTGGCACTTACTATCACTTAACACTCTCTTTGATGTATATTTTATGATACTATTATGCAATTCTCACTCATGTTTTATCACTGAATTTGATCTAATTCTGGAGGTGTTTGTCTGACATGACTTTGTCAGCACTTGAATGCTCTAAACACGAGTTTTAGTTGCAAAATACGTTTTTAGGTTAATATCTTTTGGACCTTTTTATATACCCTCTAATACAATGTATACTTAAATCGATTTTTAGTGTTTTAGTCCCAAAAATAAATTAATTAGATTTAAACAGAAAAATTATAATTAGGTTTTATCACAGTTTGACAGGTGTTGGGATGAAAATGCGATGAAATTTCATTAAATAAATAACAGTTCAAACAAAATGTATTAAGCTTTTGATAAATTGAATGCTAAGCATCTGTTCTCTATCTCCATATATATTTTCTCACTCTATTGTATCCATTAATTCAGTGTTAATACTCTCCTCAACACCAGAAAAATAAAAGATTGTCTGAACTATTAGTTTAGAAAAATAGCGAATATTTTTCGCATAAATATTCTGAGTGTATGTATGAATATATATTCAGGTTGTTGTCGACTATATATGGGACTGATTATGGAATTAATAAACTCATAAACTATCCGATGATATGTTGCCTTGACTTCCATTACCAGTCATTGCGATGAGTGAGAGAGACCGAGAGACAGCAAAATGATTGTATAATTTCATATAAAGTCAGAGATGCACAACCTCTGGAGTCAAACTTCAAAATATATTAAGTGCTATTTTACGTGAGATTTATACAAATTAGTTGTGTTTTTATGAGCCAAAAGACAAGTGAATAACTTATTCTGTTATGCCTTGATTTCCATAGACTAGTGTACGATATGCTCTGTCCATAGCATATAGACATCATAGACATCACACACTTCTTAATATGTCTGTAATGTCTGTTTTCTCTCCACATATTTCTTAGCAAAAAACATGACTTTATTTTTAATTACAATTATATTTTATTGCTTTTTCTGAACGGCATTGAGATTAGACTATATGCCAGTATATTACTGAATACAACATTCCCTCTCATTTATTTTTTCTCAGCAAAACTGATATTTGATAGCAAACCGTAATATCAGACCCTTTTTCTGACGACATTTAATCAATTATTGACGCTTTTCTTGATTAATGTATTCAAACATTTAGGAGCATTAAAAATAAGTTTATTTCATAATTTACAACATAAAACTATATTTCAGCATTAATTTCTCATAAAATCATTTTTAAAAAGCAATACTTCAATGCAATCTAAATCTCTAGCATTTACTTTATAGTTACTATAACTACACAACGATTTTAATCAAATAATTACTACCATTTAGTGTGCATTTAGTGATCGATTTTCTCAATTGTGTTATGATTGTAAACAAACTGACTGTTATTATTAACTTTTTATTATAAAAATCCACTTTTCATGGGAATTGTTAATTGGATATTTATAATGGATTATTATTATAGTGTGTATAGTATCTTAAATTAAAAACATTGTTATTTATTAAACATATTATTTGTCACTAAAAAAGTTCCAACCCTTTTGATGTATAGTTTGTCATAAGTTATAATTAACTAAAAGCTTGAGAAACATTCAAATAACTTTTACGAAATTACAACATATTTTGAAATTATAAAATGTTGACTTTATAAACATTTTAAAAGTTTTGTCAAATAGTAATCTAAACTTTTCCTAATTTTAATTTTCTTTGTATCACTTTCTAATCGATTGAACTTTGGTTCAGATCATGAAAATTGTTTCCAATATTTTGTTTTGTTGAAAATCTATTTGCAACCTAGATTTTACTGTGAATAACTTTTAGATTATTTTTACATGATATAAAATTAATCAAAACATTTTGTAGGATCCACAAAAAAATTATATAACTTATATTTACTTCTCTATTACTATTTCACATGAAAAATATGCAAAAAGGAGGCAAACATGCGATCAAATAAAATATGTAAATAAGATCTATCTCTGAATCATAAGCTATTATTCACTTAAAGCTAATGTAATATAATTATTATAATTATATGCTATTTGGGAACCAAAATAATTGAATTTAAAAAGCATTCATTCATATGATTTTTTCTATATGTATTTTCGGGAAATAATATTTCATAAAAAACGAGAAAACATTAAACCAATTAAATTATAATAAGCGTAGGAGAGGTAGAGATAGAAAAATGATTTTTGAATACAAATTCTCTACATTTCTGTCTGACAAACATTTCTAATAACCAAAATATAGACCAAACACTGACTTATTTGACTCCGGGCTATGTTTTATAAGATTTCCAGACCCCATATACAGTAATATATAATATAAAGCGAATTATTATTTCTCATATACTTAACGATGAGTTAGTTATTCAAGTGATTCGTTATAATAAAATAAAAGTTAGACTCGAGTTCTCAAACACACGGCGAGTGTTGTGTTGTTTTTGAAGCTTTACAGTCAAATGCGTCCCATAAAGAAGTTTGGACTATAAGAGAAGTACAGACATTATATGAATGCCTCATTTAGAGGCTACATGTGCCTCACTATTTGCTTCAATTCCATTCTCTCCCGACTCTCTCTCTCTCTCTCTCTCTCTCTCTCTCTCCGCTCACTTTATGAGTCCTTATTTTTCATAGCCTTTTCGTTGGCAATCAAACTATTCGTCGAAAGAATGAGATAAAGCAGACATACATTCAAATCCATTATGTATTGAATGAATTGTATGTAAAAACAGTCGATTTGAGGCTAAGATTATGAGAGGCGCGAGAGGGAGAGGGAGAGAGAGAGAGAGAGAAAGCGAAAAAATCTCCACAAAAATTCATTCAATGAATTCCTGACTAATAATTATCGAGAGATTTGTTTCGTTGTCTTATATGTAGTGAAACACACGATTTGTGACGCGAGAAAAATGCTGTCAAATGTTTTGCCATTAAATTTGATTCATTTGTTAAATAAGAAAAATAAATAAATAAATAGAAAGAGGATTTTGATATTTATTTGAATTCAATTTTGAAAAGCGCTGTAAGAGAAAAGTTTTCAATTCAAATAAAACAGATTTAGGCTGTAATTAATGAGAGTAAGGAATATATTCTCTGGTGTTATAAACACTAAAGAAAATATAATATAAAGATTTTATATATATTTATACATCTCTTTTAAGCGCCAATTCTCTCATAAAAGTCTTAAAATTCTTGCGAAAATTTTTTGTTATTTCTTTTTTATTTCAATTTGGGAGAAGATATTATGGAAAAACTCTTCAGATTATCATTCTTTGAATAGTTTTTGTTTTTGTCGTTTTTATATTCACTTTTTAAAATTACAGATAACCATTAGTTTGAAATGAGAGGCACATAAGTAAAAAGAATATTTCAAATATTAGTTATATTTTTATTGAATAGAATCTGCAATTCATTAGACATTCTATTCATTAGTTTTAAGTTTTGCGAGACATTTCTCAAAGAGAAAGAAAATGTTTGAAATGACTTAATGAACAGAGAAATCAATGACCAAATGCTTTGAATTTCATTTTTA
>CAJPVJ010000517.1:0-12318 GCA_905397405.1 Oppiella nova
TGATTGGAAAGCATTTTATCACTTATTTTACATGAATTCAAATCAATTGAATTGCAATTCATCGACAAATTCACTGCATTTTCGCATTTAATCCCAAAACACAAAACACGCATTTTGTGACAAATAATTGAATTTTATGTAAACTTTGATACAAATTCTTCAAATCATTTAATTAGTTTAATTCACACTTCATTTACAATGAATACACCATTTACACAAAGTTTTATTAATTTTAATAATAATAATAATAACGTGACTGAAAATGACAGATTATTGATTTCAATGAATAATTTGTGCAAAAAGAATGACAATCTTTGTATCCATAAAGGAAAGTTAAAGTGCATTCCTTGTGAATATTATTTTGAATGTTTTGATTTAAAACACGGAACTAATAATGTTAATAGACATCTTAAGGACAACAAAAAACATGTTGAGAATACAAATAATTCAAATAAGCGTAAGTCCACTGAAAATTTGAATTCTATACTACAAACACAAACCAAACAAACGCCCAAAGGTATTGTCAAAGACTTTATAATGCGTCTTACTTTAGCATACATGTCAGCAGACATTGCAATAGGAAAACTGAATAATATTACATTTAAGAGATTTTTAAGTGAAGAAACTGGACATAATATTCCAACTCCAGCACATGTTAGGAATGAATATGTGCCGAAAGTTTGTAAATTAGTGTTAGAAAAAGTGAAAAAGTCAAAAGTCGGTTTTTGTAAAAAATTATAAGTTAATTAATTAACAATAAATTATTTGTCAAATTAGTTAGAAATAAATTTAATTTTTTTGTGAAACAAATAAAATGTCACATTGTATTTGATGGGTTAAACTTTTATTTAATTATCAAAATACAAATAGATATAAATCATAACATAATGTTTCATAAAAGTAAGTTTTCTTATATCAAGAATATTTCAACAAGGTTGTTAGAGAACAAAACTAGAAATTGTAGCAATTCGTTGACTTATATAGGTTTAAGTTTATTGTAAACAGCTGTTTTGAAATAATTTTATCAATGTGTGACTTATAACATTAATTACTAATTTTAATATTAAGATTAATTAATTGGGTGGCCCGAAGTAGGATAGGGTGGACCTGGAGTAAATAATATTAAGACCGTATCTTTTATTATACATAAATATAACCATTAAACAAGGTTACTCGTTTAAAATGTATTTCATTTGAAGGTAAAAAATGTTTGCTAATAATTAATGGTAAATCAATATGATACTTTTAAAAATTACCAATGAATTTCGGGTCAAAAATATTTGTTATTGAAAATAAAGTACAGGGTGTCATAAGATTGTTTGTATCATACAATTTATATGCAAAAATCAGTACATAAACCAAACCAAAATAGGTTCTGTGTCAAAAATTAATACTGACCATAGCTAGGGTTCATAGGTTGAACATTGATTAAAAATATAACATAAAAATTTATCTGTACTTAACACCCTTTACTTTAATATAAAACCTGTTTAATGCATTAATTGTATACATCTACAACCGAAATTCATTGGCACTAATGATACTTTTAAAAATTACAATCGCTTTTCAATTTTCAAATCCACTGATTTCGTTATAATTAGATCACCGGAAACACTTTGCTCCAATGGTTTCTAAAAGTACAAAAATTATCAATGGTTTATAATGCTTCTTATTAAAATGTATAGAAATTTCAACAATAATACGTCTATTGTGTGGAAAACATAACGATGTACGAGATTGACCAGGGCTAATTTAATCTCCAACTGAGCCAATCGGGTGCCCAGACAGTTTCGAGGGCCGGCACCCCATGGTATATACGTATAGGGATTGTGGGCTATATTTTCCGATAAAAACCTCTCCGGTCTGAACACTTGCGGATCTGCAAAGTATTCCGGGTCTCTATGCATGGCGTAGGTTGGGATGTGCACCACGTGATCCTTTTTGATGGTAATACAGGTGCTCTTTAGCTCGTAATCTTCAGTGGCCACCCTATTCAGGAACAGGAGGGGCGGGAATAGTCGGAGGGTTTCGTCGATGACTGCGTCCATGTATTTCAATGAGTTTATCCTTTCGTACGAATCGGCACTTGATTTCTGTTTTATATTTTATCACAAATAGATTCAAATAAGAAATAATTAAAATTATATATAAACCTTTAAATTATGGTATATATATATTTAAAATTATCGCAAACCTTTTGTTTGTACGAAGAAAATGCATGAATTTCTTCGTATAGTTTTTGTTGGACTTCCGGATGTTTGGCAATACTATAGATACACAGGGATAGAGTGGTCGAAGTGTTCTCATAGGCGCCGATTAAAAACATCACGCATTGGGCTATGAGCTCATCGTAGGAAAGGCCTGCAAAATGTGAGCAAACACGTCTAGCTTTGTATATTTAATATCGATATTAATTATTTTAAATTTAATGATTATATGTTAGACTACGTTCTCAATCTCAATGTTTAGGTATTTTTTCTTAAGCAGTGGTTTAGAACATTCAGCTTTGGCTCAAATCATAGCTTATTTGAAGCTCTAAATAATTTTTGCAGCCAATAGTGAGCTTGCAATACCAGTACATCCACACTCAGTGTGACCAACTCAAGTTTCGTAATTAGTGGACATTTTGATAAAATACTTGAATAAATAGAGGACAAATAGTGGACATTTTTTAATAGTGTAATTGAATTACAATTTGTTGAAAATGTGTTTTCTGCTGACAGCATTTTTTGACAAGTTTTGTCATTGGTATTTTACTTATTTTCCAATATATTTGCTGCACTTAAATATAATTTAGTTAATGATATTGTATTTTTATTGTGATTATAATGTAAAATACAGTTTATATAGTAGTGTTATGATGCACTTATTTTTCTAAATGCTGTATTTCATAATTTTCACAAATAAAGGACATTCAATGTCCACTATTTCTCCCTTAAAACTCAGAAGACAAATAAAAAAATATAGGACTGTCCTCTCCTATAGAGGACGGTTTGTCACACTGCCCACAATGTTGACTGATTTGTGAGTAGTCTCTAAATTGCGTATCTAATGTTTGATCTAAACCTTTATTTCATAGACAGAGTATTTGTCTAAACTGAACAGCTCTTATTTAATACTAATCTTTAAACTCAAAATTATTTGCATAGTCCACTGTTAGCGGTAAGGATTAGTATTAAATGATAAGAGCTTTTCAGTTTAGACAAATACTCTGTCTAGGGGCCATTCAATAAGTAGGTACGCAAAATTTGGCCCAAAAATTGACCCCCTCCCCCTTGTTGCAAGTCGTACGCAGAACCGATACTCCCCCTCCAATGCATACGTACATTTTCGCCAACCCCCCTCAAATTTATTAATTTTTTATATTAGTTTTTAATTTTTCTTAAATGAATTAATTTATAATTATTAAAGTGACATTCATTTCGAGTCTTGTACTGACATTTAGACCAAAAACAGTGGAAATAGTGATAAGTGTTGAGTGTATTAATGGTGTTGTGATTGGAAAGCATTTTAGGGGCCATTCAATAAGTACGTACGCAAAATTGGGCTCAAAAATTGATCCTCCTCCCCTTTGTTGCAAGTCGTATGCAGAACCGATACTCCCCCTCCAAAGCATACGTACATTTTCGCCAACCCCCCCAATTTATTAATTTTTTATATTAGTTTTTAATTTTTCTTACTGTTGCTTACTTCGAATATGCATGGACAATTACTATTATCACCTTTTAATTGATTTCTCAGTTCGTGTGACAAAATATCTGTCAAAATTTGCTCAATTTCTCATTTTTGTAAAATTGTACTCAAAAAACACATTTTGCACTCAAATTTAGTCTAAATATGAATTCAAACATAAGTTTAATGAAATATTTGTCAAAAGTCTTTATCTAGCCTTATCACAGATTAAGATTTAAACCATTCTTATGAATTAAATCCTTGGAAAAAATCATAAAATCTCTCTATGACCCCTTTCATAATGTACGTCGACTCTCACTGGACCCCTCCCCCAAATAACATACGCTTTCATACGCTTTTGACCTGACCCCCCTCCCCCCACCTCGTGCGTATGTACTTATTGAATGGCCCCTAAGACGATAACATAAATTATTAAATTTGTTATTTACAATTGTTATTAAAAATAATTTTAATTATAATTTATATAAAATTCCTCAAGTGAATTTAGTATTAATATATTTTATAATTAATTTACATAAAACTTAAAATCAACAAATAATTTTTCAATGCATTCATGACATACATAAAGAACTCGTAGTTATTCATTGGAAACAAAGTCAAGCAAAACATTCCGATATGACTTCCGGCCAGTCGTTCGATAAACTCCATAACATTAAGTCTCATATTTGTGGGAAACCTATGATCTCTAGTCATAAATGAATACATAATAGCATAGGGTTTGTGGGCATAGGATGTCTGCCACGCGTATATTAAATTGATTATATATACTACAAAAATGAGTAATGAAAATATAAATGCTGTGCAAAAACGGACATGATAAGGTGTTCCCGTTCCAAACGTGATATACAATAGCATTTCAATGGCAGGGGTCCCGAAATAGTAGATATAAAATATGATGTATTTTGTAATCTCGTTGTGTTGTGCCGTATATTCCGTGAGAATCATGTGTTCAGTCATTGATCTCTTAAGCAGTGAATAGTTTTTGGTTTTCAGACTTTTAACGATATTATCATTGATTTCTTGAAATTTGAACGAAATATAAGCTATGATCACATATGAAACCACAACACCATATGAACAGATTGAGTAGAACTGTAGGCTCCAGATTAGGGTACAGGGGCTCCACAATAGGATACCAATTATTGTAAACTCTGAGTTTGGGTCCAAGTATGCCATAATTGATGCATACATTATGTATCCATTAGAAACCACTACCAGTGCCCAATACGACTGATTCAGATAATACTTGACCAGTATGCTTGTCCGGAACAGTAGTTTTTGTAAATTGTGAGAATTTAATGGAAGTGGTAGTCGATTGTGTTTGAGATCATAGAAATATGGTAACCATTTTAGACTATTATTATACTCTTTGTATTGAACGGTACCCAAAAGGGCCAGGACTACAAATGCAGATATACTTAGCATTATTGAGAATAGCACGGGATTGCCAAACATGTAGAATGAGTCGCATAACAGTCCCCTTACGTACTGTTTGTTGATTAAACCCGATATGGCAAACCTTATGCACTGTATAAGTAATATTGTTTTTGCCAAAAGCATTACAAAGTGTTTGGAGTTGTTTTGAATGCCATTCATATAGTCGTCAACTTTTGAGCCCCAGATGAAATAATTTAATTGCTTAAAGAGCTATTATAGGTGTGTAAATTATGCTAGTGTTAAGAACACTTGTTTAAGACACATAAATAAGAACTCTAATTAGAGTAAATACATAGCGGAGCTCACAGAGCATAAGTACTAATAATATGTAATAATTATTAATTAATTAAATGGTCCAATAACTACAAACAAAACTATTTCTATAAATTGCCATATTGTATCTTTGTTAACTAATGAAATATGTTTATAAACTGTTTTGCTATAGTTAGTATAGTCAAGCACATTAATAATGAAAACAAAATCACAAAATATCATTCGTATGTTTTCAATAAAAAGGTTTTATATTTAAACACAAACACAAGTGAAATATAAATCAATTTTGAATATATGCAATCTGTGTAATAAATGATAGAAACTTATTTATAAATTATTGATTTGAGAACAAATAAACTCAATAATTATTCAATAACTACATCTATATTATTAAAGCATACTAATACATGTACTGTTTTAATATTACTATAATTCATTTATTGCTATACATTTTCTTGCTGTACTGTATATTATATTAAACTATTCAAAATCATAAATTATAAACTATTTCTTATTCAGACTATTGATTTCTAATTAATAATACATCTTGATATGAACTGTAATTACTTATATTTGAATGATTTTGATTTTATTATTTTTTGTTTTATTATTAATTTATAATTTTTACCTATAGTAAGAATAATTATAAGTGGCACGCAGTTTAATTGTACCGTGCAACTAAACAATATTTCTTATACAGACAATTGATTTCTAATTGTTGATTTTACTTCTACTATAAAACTTGTATACATTTACGTGTTTAACAACTGAATTAACAATTGTCACTTGCATTACTGACTTGGATTTTTACTTTTCTTTTTGAAGTATAGTTACCGCTTGTGTAACTTACGGTACATAAACGAAGCCCTTACTGATACTTAATTTAAGACCTCATTTTATAAAAATGACACCAATTCTCTAGCGTTCATCGATTGACTAGTTTTACTAAAATGTGCCATAAATTCATGAACACTCGGTCTATGGGTTTGAAAGTAAGTTATCATAAAAATATATTAACCAGTAATATAAACAAATATTCATGAACATATAAACAGATTGAGTAGAACTGTAGGCTCCAGATTAGGGTACAGGGGCTCCACAATAGGATACCTATTATAGTGAACCCCGAGTTTGGATCCAAGTATGCCGTAATTGATGCATATATGATGTATCCATTAGAAACCACTACTAGTGCCCAATACAACTGATTCAGATAATACTTGGCCAGTATGCTTGTCCGGAACAGTAGTTTCTGAGAATTATCTGCATTTATTGGGAGTGTTAATTGGTTATGTTTGAGATCATAGAAAAATGGTAACCATTTTAGACTATTATTATACTCTTTGTATTGAGCCGTACCCAATATCGCCAATACTACAAATGCAGACATACTTCCCATTATTGACCATAACATTGGATTTCCATACAAGTAAAATGAGTCGCATAACAGTCCCCTTACGTACTGTTTGTTGATTATACCCGATATGGCAAATCTCAAGCCCTGAATAAGTAATATTATTTTTGCCAAAAACATTACAAAGTGTTTGAATTTGTTTTGAATGCCATTCATATAGTCGTCAACCTTTGAGCCACAGATGAAGTAATTTAATATGAATTTCTCGATAATATCCACACATTTAATACGATCACAATTCTTGTGAACAAATTCTGTGTATTTATTCTTGAGATTAATCTCATTTATGTATTGCCTCGAGTGTCTCGTATTCATGATTATAATAATGATAATAATGCTGATCGTTATAAGATTTACAGTAATAATATGTATAGCAATTACTTTACAAAATAATTATTGTTTTACATGTGAAAGTGAAAAGCATTAGAGAATGAGTGTAAATCTAATTATATTCATATACTATATATAATACTGAATATGTATATGTTACCCATTTTGATAGTTTGAGTAATATATTGATTTACAGTATTCAATTGATGATATTGATATTGATAAACTAAAACATAGATATTAATTTAGCTATGAAACTGTTTCAATGTCAAATGGATTATTTAAACTATACATTTGTACTGTTGAATTCACATAAAACTAAATGAAAATTTTAATCATATCTTTAATATTTATGAATTGCATAACAAATCTAGAATTGTGACATAATAGTTGGCAATATTTGTATAATTATTGCTGAATATTGAGATAATGATCTCTATTTATTATAGTATATCGATTTTTTTGCAATATTTTTCTACTGATCGGAAAAGTTCATTATAAGTTACACGTACACAAAAATAGGCCATAGTAATATATACTTATTTTTATAAAGTTGCTTGTCTGAGAAAATAAGTTAGTTATTGAGAAACAATGTTTAGTTATTTTTATAATTCACATAACGCTAGATTACTATTAATCATATCATATATAATAATTATACGTTTTGAATGCCATTCATATAGTCGTCAACCTTTGAGCCACAGATGAAGTAATTTAATACGAATTTCTCGATAATATCCACACATTTAATACAATCATAATTATTGTACAATTATTACTGAGACAGTGTACTCCATTTATTATAGTATATTTATTTTTATGAAATATTTTGCTAATGATCTGATGAAGTTCATTATAACTTACAGGTACATTGAAATAGGCCATGGTATAATTATTTATATAGTTATTGTAAAACTATATTTAGTTATTTTTATTTTTCTCATAATTTCAGATATATTATTAATCAAATTATATATAATAATTAAACATTTTATATAATGAATTTAATATAGAAAGATGACATAAATTATTTTATATTTTATTTACACTTCTTATTAGAAATAATTTTGATTAAAATTTATAAAAAAAATTCAGTTGAATTAAAATATTTTACAATTTATTTAAATAAGACTTAAAATCAAAAAATAATTAGACATTGCATTCATAACATACATATAGAACTCATAGTTATTCATTGGAAACAAAGTCAAGCAAAACATTCCGATATGACTTCCGGCCAGTCGTTCAATGAACACCATTATCTTAAGTCTCATATTTGTGGGAAACCTATGATGTCTAGTCATAAATGAATACATAATGGGATAGAGTTTGTGGGCATAATAAGTCGGCCAAGAGTATATCAAATTAACTACAAATACTACAAAAATGAGTAATGAAAATATAAAAGCAGCTGCGAAACGGGCTAAAAATGGTGTTTCCGGTGCATATGTAATATATAACATAATTTCAATGGCAGGGGTCCCGAAATAGTAGACATAAAATATGTTGTATTTTGTAATCTCGTTGTGTTGTGCCGTATATTCCGTGAGAATCATGTGTTCAGTCATTGATCTCTTAAGCAGTGAATAGTTTTTGGTTTTCAAACTTTTAACGATATTATCATTGATTTCTTGAAATTTGAACGAAATCTAAGCTAAGACCACATATGAAACCATAACACCATATGAACAGATTGAGTAGAACTGTAGGGTCCAGATTAGGGTACAGGGGCTCCACAATAGGATACCTATTATAGTAAACCCTGAGTTTGGGTCCAAGTATGCCGTAACTGATGCATACATTATGTATCCATTAGAAATCACTACCAGTGCCCAATACGACTGATTCATATAATACTTGGCCAGTATGCTTGTCCGGAATAGTAGTTTTCGATAATGGTGATCATTTAGTCGAAGTGGTAATTGGTTGTGTTTGAGATCATATAAAAATGGTAACCATATTAGGCTATTATTATACTCTTTGTATTGAGCCGTACCCAAAATGGCCAGGACTACAAATGAAGACATACTTCCCATTATTGAGAATAACATATGATTTCCTAATTTGTAGAATGAGTCGCATAACAGTCCCCTTACGTACTGTTTGTTGATTATACCCGATATGACAAATCTCAATCCCTGTATAAGTAATATTGTTTTTGCCAAAAGCATTACAATGTGTTTGAATTTGTTTTGAATGCCATTCATATAGTCGTCAACATTTGAGCCACAGATGAAGTAATTTAATACGAATTTCTCGATAATATCCACACATTTAATACGATCACAATTCTTGTGAACAAATTCTGTGTATTTATTCTTGAGATTAATCTCATTTACATATCGCCTCGAGTGTTTCCTATTCATGATTATTATTATACTGAGCGTTATTTAGTATTTACTGAAAAAATTTAGTTGAATTTAATATTAGAATATTTTACAAATAATTTAAATAAAACTTAACTGTTAAATACACATAAAACTAAATGATAATGTATGCGTATTTTTCGCAATAAGTTTGATGACTTTAATATTTATGAATTGCACAACAAATTCAAAATCATAGTCACAATAGTTTTGCTATATTTGTATAATTATTACTCAATATTGAGATCATGATCTCTATTTATTATAATATATCGATTTTTATGCAATATTTTTCTTATGATATGAGATGTTCATGTTCATTATACATTACTCAAAATAGGCCAACTTTTCAATGTCAAATAAATTATTTAAACTATACATTTGTACTGTTTAATATACATAAAACTAAATGCAAATATAAATGATATTTCGCAACAAGATTGGTGACTTTAATATTTATGAATTGCACAACAAATTCAAAATCATAGTCACAATAGTTTTTCTATATTTGTATAATTATTGCTCAATATTGAGATAATGATCTCTATTTATTAAAGTATATCGATTTTTATGCAATATTTTTCTAATGATCTGAGATGTTCATTATACATTACTCAAAATAGGCCATACTAATACTGTAAAGTATATACTTATTTTTATAAAGTTGTTTGTCTGCGAAAATAAGTTATTTATTGGCAAACAATGCTCAGTTATTTTTATAACTCACATAATGTTAGATTACAATTACTCATATCATACATAATAATTATACATTTTATATAATGATATTTCTATAAAACAAATAACATTATTTAATATTTTAGTTACGCTTGATATGAGAAATAATTTAAATTATAATTTATAAAGTGTTTCAAGTAATTCAAGTAAATATAGTATTAATATAATGTATCTTACAATGAATTTAAATAAAACCTTAAATTAAAAAATAACTTTTGCATTGCATTCAAAACATAGGATTTGCGACCAGTCGTATACACAATAATCTAAAGCCTCATATTTGTGGGAAACCTATGATTTCTAGTCATAAATGAATACATCATTATATTAACATGACCTAGGGGATATTAATATAGGTTAAATTTATATAGTGGTTAAAAGTAATAACTGATAAGAACATGAAGTCATATGAATATTTTTCTTTTATATTCTTAATCAACTCATTGAGGCAAGAATATTACAAACTATCGCTAATAATAGACATATAGGTTGTTCATTTATAGTCAATAGCACGTACTAATATGAATGACCTCAAACATCTATGATAAAAGCTGAACTACAGTACTGTATAGTATAATACACATAAAACTAAAGGCTATATGTTTCGCAACAAGATTTATGACATTTTACATATTTATAAATTGTATAACAAATCAATATTAAGGTAACAATTGTTTTGTAATATTTGTATAATTATTACTGAATATTGAGATAATTATTTCTATTTTTAATAGATGTCTATGGAATATGTTTGTTTAATGATCACGTGAAGTTCATTATAAGTTACAGGTGCATAATTAATTTTATAGTTATTGAAAAAACTATATTAGTTATTTTTATTTTCCTAATAATGTCAAATTTAATAAATTTAATAAATATATTAATCAATTTATATAGTACTGTGATTGAACATAATAATTATATATTTTATATACTGAAAATTATATTAGACAATAACATAAATTATTTATTATGTTATTTACACTTGTTATTAAAAATAATTTTAATTATAATTTATATAAAATTCCTCAAGTGAATTTAGTAATAAAATATTTTATAATTATTTTAAATAAAACTTAAAATCAATAAATAATTTTTCAATGCATTCATAACATACATAAAGAACTCGTAGTTATTCATTGGAAACAACGTCAAGCAAAACATCCCGATATGACTATTGGCCAGTCGTTCAATGAACTCCATTACCTTAAGCCTCATATTTGTGGGAAACTTATGATCTCTAGTCATAAATGAATACATAATGGCATAGGGTTTGTGGGCATGAGATGCCTGCCAGGCGTATATTAAATTGATTATATATACTACAAAAATGAGTAATGAAAATATAAATGCTGTGCAAAAACGGGCATGATATGGTGTTCCCCTACCAAACGTGATATACACTAACATTTCAATGGCAGGGGTCCCGAAATAGTAGATATAAAATATGATATAATTTGTAATCTCGTTGTGTTGTGCCGTATATTCCGTGAGAATCATGTGTTCAGTCATTGATCTCTTAAGCAGTGAATAGTTTTTGGTTTTCAGACTTTTAACGATATTATCGTTTATTTCTTGAAATTTGAACGAAATATAAGATATGATCACATGTGCATTCACAACACCATATGAACAGATTGAGTAGAACTGTAGGCTCCAGATTAGGGTACAGGGGCTCCACAATAGGATACCTATTATAGTAAACCCTGAGTTTCGGTCCAAGTATGCCATAACTGATGCATACATTATGTATCCATTAGAAACCACTACCAGTGCCCAATACGACTGATTCAGGTAATACTTGGCCAGTATGCTTGTCCGGAACAGTAGTTTTTGTGAATTGCAATAATTTAGTGGGAGAGGTAGTCGATTGTGTTTGAGATGATAGAAAAATGGTAACCATTTTAGATTATTATTATACTCTTTGTACTGAACCGTACCCAATATCGCCAGGACTACAAATGCAGATATACTTAGCATTATTGACCACAACATATGATTTCCTAATTTGTAGAATGAGTCGCATAACAGTCCCCTTACGTACTGTTTGTTGATTATACCCGATAT
>CAJPVJ010000518.1:9780-21223 GCA_905397405.1 Oppiella nova
CTCTCTCTCTCTCTCTCTCCTGTCTTTTATGTCTTACAAAAAGAGAAAAATATTATTTTTAGGACTATTTTGTCGTTTAGAAAAGATTTATTAAAACAAATTAGTATTAAATACAAATATTTTTGGCCAATATTTGTCAGAATTTATGGCATAAAATATTTTTGTTTTTGTGATTAATCCAACTAATAGTTTACTAATTTTTATTAATGCTATAAATCATTGCTAAGGTAACTGAATTGATTTTAAATTAAAATATAATTTTATTTTTCTTGTTAACCAAAAACAAAACATTTTATTAAATAATAAATTATATTATGTTTATAACGTATAAAATCTCGCTATAATTAAATGAATTCAAATTTAAACTTGTCTATAGCAATTTAACAGAAATGTATTTTATTTTTCCCATCAAATAAACGGACATTTTATTTGTCAAATATTTTTCTAAACGAAGATTTATTAAATTGTCGTTAAAATTATCTGTCTTTATATTAAACACATTATAAAACGAGAGAGAGAGAGCAAATGCTTTCAATGTATTTATTTATAAATATATTAGTTCCTAAACTAAGATTGATTTAAAAAACATTTTGATTGCCTATCAATTAAAATGTGATTACATTTTGAGTGCTTAGAGTCAAGTAAACCGTTTGAATGAACAAAATATTCCCATAAAATGCAAATTTCTATCCACTCTTTAAATAAATATCCAATCAATCATTAAATAGTTTGTCATATATTTCATTGAGTCGTTATTACAGTGGAGAATAAGTTTATTTAAGTAATGTGTTGTTTCACATAAAACCAAATTATTTACAACTGAAATAACTTAACTAAGCCCATGGTGAATCGAAATATACAGTAGCTTATAGTGTGTAATTCTTTATAGCATTTATCACATATCTTTAAATAGTCATATTATCATTAAAACCGATATCTAAAGTCATTAAGGCTGGAAAATATCCAATCAATCATTAAATAGTTTGTCATATATTTCATTGAGTCGTTATTACAGTGGAGAATAAGTTTATTTAAGTAATGTGTTGTTTCACATAAAACCAAATTATTTACAACTGAAATAACTTTCGTTTTTGGAAATGTTTATTTATACGACATTAAACTCAAATCAAATAAACATGGAAAATTCATTTTCTTAGAAATGGTTTGCAAATGAAAAATAAAAATTAATTTTCTAACTGACATGAAGTCTCAGAAAGTAATCGTAAATGTCTAAACATTTTTCGCAACATATAATATATATGACAAAATTCTTTCATTAATATACGAAATAAGACTTTCATTAAAATAAGTATCGCAGAGAGAAGTACTATAAAAAAGGTCGTATAAAATATTTGAATACCGGAGCCAATTATATAATGGTCGAGATTGTATAAGCGATGAATAATAAAGTCGTGTCTATTTATAGACGAAATATATCACGACATCAAACGTAAAACTTTTTTATATTCATTTCATTCAATATTAGCTCTCATTTACAAAACCACTAAAATGTGAGAAACACTTTTCTCGGCTGTTATTCAATTAAGGGGAATGTGTGGGCATTTCTGGACGGGCTATCTGTACGCCAAAGGGCCGGAGCGCCGGTATGTTTGGCTCGTATTTTGATGGTTCCCTGTGGCGGAGACATGAATTTCCAATTAAGATAAACAGACATTATATACGTATATCACCAGACTCAAATTATGATAAGCAATGCTATTAATGCACTCAAATGTCGAACATTAATGCGAAGGGAACGGCAGGCCAGTACTCCCTGTGCTGTTGAATACAGATCACTATATTTTTTTATGACTTCTCTCATCAAAATGCTATACAAACAATAAATACATATAAAAAAGGTTTTCATTGCTTTCGTTATTTTAAAAATACATATTAAGTGCGAAATACTCGCAAAAAGAGCATTGAATTCATAGGGAAATTCAATTTTAAAATTCTGGTCATTATTTGTCTCTTTGGCTAAAATTATCTGTAATTAAGGCACTAATGATAAAACTAATGCATGGAAAGAGAAAAACTAAAATTATTTTATTATGTAATAAAGAATATAAAAAAATTTGTTTTTGAATACATTAGGAGTGCATAAACACAAGTCATAAGCAAATCACGAACACATTGAACACATCAAACGTCTCTCTCTCTCTCTCTCTCTCTCTCTCCTGTCTTTTATGTCTTACAAAAAGAGAAAAATATTATTTTTAGGACTATTTTGTCGTTTAGAAAAGATTTATTAAAACAAATTAGTATTAAATACAAATATTTTTGGCCAATATTTGTCAGAATTTATGGCATAAAATATTTTTGTTTTTGTGATTAATCCAACTAATAGTTTACTAATTTTTATTAATGCTATAAATCATTGCTAAGGTAACTGAATTGATTTTAAATTAAAATATAATTTTATTTTTCTTGTTAACCAAAAACAAAACATTTTATTAAATAATAAATTATATTATGTTTATAACGAATAAAATCTCACTATAATTAAATGAATTCAAATTTAAACTTGTCTATAGCAATTTAACAGAAATATATTTAATTTTTCCCATCAAATAAACGGACATTTTATTTGTCAAATATTTTTCTAAACGAAGATTTATTAAATTGTCGTTAAAATTATCTGTCTTTATATTAAACACATTATAAAACGAGAGAAAGCTTTCCGATAAAAAGAGTTGTGTTTTTGCTATGCTTTTGAAGACTATTATTATTAAGATATTTGTTGTTCACGTAATCATTAAATCTCTGTCTGAGGTATTAATAAGACTTTTACTTTAGTCGTGAAGGGTTTAAGTGTGTTGTCGACCAAAGACATCATAGATAAGCATCTCTGACATAGAGATGGCTAAAGGGGTTACCAGTCCTCTAATAAACCCTTAATTTTTCAAATACAACTCAAATTAAAAAGTCATTAGATTTTAGAAGAATTAATGATTATTTTCGATAATTTGTTACTTATTGACAGTAAATATCTGATTGCTTTAAAGTGTAGTACAGCCCAAACGATTGAACCCCTTTCCCTCACATCCCGGTCCAGCCTTAATGACTTTAGATATCGGTTTTAATGATAATATGACTATTTAAAGATATGTGATAAATGCTATAAAGAATTACACACTATAAACTACTGTATATTTCGATTCACCATGGGCTTAGTTAGAAATAAAATTTAAAAATATTTTACATTTCATATAAATACAGTAGATTGAAAAATCTTTGCCACCCAATGGTCTCAAAATCAAGTTAATTGATTATATAAAATTGAATTTAATCTAAAACATTTTATATTTATTATAATACTAAATATGAAATTAATTAAAACTTATGATAAAAATGTCTGGAAATTGATAATCTGATGATTAATATTTATTAAGAAACTGTCACTCCTTTTGGTCATATCATATAATACTGTATTATATAATATTTTTTAAGCACCAGAAATAACTTTCACTTAAATTATTATTTATCATTAGTTTTTGAGATACGATAGACTTATACTACTACAGAGATATACTCCCTATTTATGCGATGATATGAAAGTATGAGAGATATCTTAAGTGATTTTTGATGCAATCACTTAATCATATCAGTCATCTCTTGATCATCAGTGCCTCTCATCTGGAAAACTAAGTGTTAATTCAATCCTAAGAACTAATTGAATGGAAAAGAAAAGTGAAAACTCTTCAAGTGATGAAAAATGACTGTTTTATTGATATAAAGCGTATACTCGCGAAGAATATTCAAATTTTTGTCCTCAAAAACTCACTTATTATTGACATTAAAGCTAGTAATGAAAAAACTTTTGCACCAAAATTTAATAAATAATAATAAATCTCATGAATGTTGAGCTGTTTTATATAAATCTCATTCCCGAGTCATATATGATATGATGACTGAGTTGTGGTGTTTTGCTTGCGAATGGATTTTAAACGCAATATTCATATACGGAGACTATATTTATAATATATCTCAATATAGAGACCATCATATTTATCAAGTCATCAATCATTTATAGTATTTATTATTAAGTTTTGCTCCAAAAATATATAAAAATTCTGTTTAATATTATTAGTATTATATTTTGTCAAACTTTGGGGGATTTCATCGGATTTATATTACTTTTAGATATTTATATGTATTATTGAACTAAACAAGAAAATTGAAGACAGATTTTAATTTTCTCAATAAAGGATCCTTTATATTAGAAAAATCTAAATATCTGATGAGAATTTTCACCATTCATTTGCAATATTATTATTAATGCCTTTCAAATTTATTTTTATATACATTACAGTACTGTATATTAACTTTCAACTACCGGCGTTGACAGTATTATATCCTAATCTTGTTATGAACAATGTATTATTAATAATGGTTGAAAAATATAGTCTTAATTTTTGTTTTAAAACATAATAAATATTAAATTCTCAAATTTATGATGCATTGGATAAACACAATACACGTATTCTCTAACATACAACTCGATTATATTTATAATTGAATGCATTTAACGATTTTTAAATTTGCAAATCACTAATAACTCATTAAACTTAAAACTAAAGACAAAATCACAAACTCATTGAACAGTAAATATTTGTGAGCAAACTTTTCTCTACTCTATTCACTACACTATTTTAGGTATACTAGTACTGTATACTCAAATGATTATTACACAGAAATAGTGGAGTTTTATGTAAATATATTTAATAAATTAATTAATGTGTTTGTCGTGTAATTATTCATTTTTATAAATAATGTAATAATTATTTCTACTAATATTTGGGGCATAAAAAAGTAAAGAGTTTTTGTATGTTTTCACGAGAAAAATGTTGTCATTAAATGAATTCTGTATTTTTGCTTCAGTTATAAAATATTTATTCTGTATATCCTTTACTCCAATGAATATTATATATAAATATATTGAGAATAGGGTTTTGTGCGGGAATTGAGTTCAACACAAGTGTTTCTCTGGTCTGAAAAACTCATTGATTTAATGACTTTATTTTAAGAGAGAAATTGAGAGATAGAGAAAAATCGCAATTTCTAATTAAAATAGTAAAACTAATGAGCCATTCATACAATGCGTGTATCGCAGGGCACAGGGATGCCATGTTACAGCATTATTCCCTTACATTACATACACTGCTATCTCTCATCTCATTATTGTTTTCACTGCAAAGTAATGCTATACTAGTGTAAGAATAGGGTATCAGTTACACAGCAAGTGATATATGAATAACAGCGAAATGTATTGCTTATTCATAATGAGATATATTTTTGTTTTGAGTCTGAAATATGAGCTCAATTTATGACAAAAATATGTTAACAAATCTCGTATTTTCTTAGAACCCAGAGATAGACAGACAGTGAAGATCTGTCTTTAAGTTTTGCCACTCATATAACACACAAATGTATTGAAAATATGGTATTATTCTCCTAATAATAATCATTTATTCTTAGTTTGGGGGTAATCTGAGAGATTATTTTTCTAACGAAATTACTAAAATTATTTATAATAAACAAATCTCTCTCTCTCTCTCTCTCTCTCTCTCTCTCTCTCTCATGACTACTAGTATATAGCATATTAACTTTGTTTACATCAAGAAATTAATATGACTGAATACTTGTTGTTTGAATACTACATAACATTAGACTCTAATGATTAGAGAGAAGATTCTAGAATTCAATTATAATAAGTAAATTAGTGATTCTCTTACAGTTAACCCTGTTTACTATAATTGCAAATCATATTGAGTATTCATACAACTATTCATTTATCAAGTAAAAATTTTAACTGTTATAAAACTAAATGTACTGGTTTTGTCATAACTTCAATAAACTTTCCATAAAGCGGCAAAAGTGATTATTAATTAATCAAATGATACAATTAATTATCTATAGTATATTCTAGATACTCTATTTTTAATTATCTTATATTTGTTAAAAGAAATTTTAGTTATTAAACTTTTGTTTTTATCTTTTTTATATAAAATAAACATTATTTTGAATTCAAAAGTTACACAAGACTTTTACTAAAAACACATTTTGATAATAATATGCGAAATATATCCCAAAAGAGTGTGTCTTATCTTGTGTTTCATATATGTCATCAACTCTCTCTCTCTCTCTCTCTCTCTCTCTCTCTCTCATGACTACTAGTATATAATATTTTAACTTTGTTTACACCAAGAAATTAATTTTGTTTGAATACTACATAACATTAGAGAGAATATTCTAAAATTCAATAATAATAAGTAAATTAGTGATTCTCTTACAGTTAACCCTGTTTACTATAATTGCAAATCATATTGAGTATTCATACAACTATTCATTTATCATGTAAAAATTTTAACTGTTATAAAACTAAATGTACTGGTTTTGTCATAACTTCAATAAACTTTTCATAAAACAGCAAAAGTGATTATTAATTAATCAAATGATACAATTAATTATCTATAGTATATTTTAGATACTCTATTTTTAATTATCTTATATTTGTTAAGACATTTTAGTTATTAAACTTTTGTGTTTTATTTTTTTTATAAAATAAACATTATTTTGAATTCAAAAGTTACACAAGACTTTTACTAAAAACACATTTTGATAATAATATGCGAAATATATCCCAAAAGAGTGTGTCTTATCTTGTGTTTCATATATGTCATCAGTTTTTTGTTATTAACTTTAGTTTTGAGTTGATTTTTTGTCTCCGTTTGTTATATCCTCTTAATAGACGTCGCATTTGATGGCGAATGTCATTAATCACTGATCGCACGCATGTCTTATGTCTTTCCCGATCGCTCTTAAAGGCAAAGGAAAGGTATGGTAAGGTATGATGTGCTTCAATTTATTCAAAAGTAATTTTTATAGTGACCTCTCCGTACTGTTTTTAATGACAATCTCTCTCTCTCTCTCTCTCTCTCTCTCTCTCTCCTCATTCACTCTCGTTATACGATTTTGTGATTTCAAAAGCCATCAGTTATTCAAAAGTGACTTCTTATGAAGCGATGCAATAAAAACCTGATTCTCTGGACTGCAGTCGACTCACAGAATGTTCATTAATATGCAGTGAAGGCCTCCAATGCCTCGACTCTTGTGATCAACTTTTCTTCTGATTCTTCCATTGGTTTTGATTTCTTGTTTCAAATACGAGAGAAGAGACGGACTATCGCTGTCTTACAGACCAGTTATCTCTGAACGTATAAATCAGTTGTCAAACAAAATCATTCAAATATCATCGTCTCTCACGCTTTTAAAATTCACGAATCGTTTCTGATATTTGACTAAATGATAGTTTAGTTTTGAATTTATATTAAACGAGAAGGAAAGGGATGAACACTTGCAATGTCGGCGACCGTTGCCATCATATTATGCCATCATTAGTGAAGAACTCTATGCATAACTGAATATAAAGTCATCCGAAAAACAAAAACCTAAGCTTTTGATGAAATAATTATTAATGAAAATAAATTTAAAATACACAGTACAACCAAAAAACATAAATAATAAATATAAACTTATTTTGCATTTAATTTATTTTAAAACCCTTTCACAAACCCGATAGTGATATGAAAGGAAAGTAAAACTAAATAGAAATTAAACATCAAAACTCAACTAAAAGCTTATATTTTGCTGATGAAAGCCATGACATGACATTGCAATGCATTTCAACGTATAATTTCAGACCTAATCTAATATTCTCTCCATTCATATCAATTGCAATCACTCTTTGCTTTTTTGTCTCCACTCCTAATGGTTGTCGACTGAACTTATTGTTTATGTCAAATGTGAAGTGCACTGTCCCCACCGGTTGTCCCTATCAGTTGCCATTCATGAATATTTTATGTGTTATTCGGGATCAGAATATTTTCTATATTTATTTTTATGTTATACTACTCTTTCATCTGAGGCTCACTTAACTGTGTAGTGAAAGCCAGTTGAAAGTCATTCACTATTGATATTCCCATTCAATGTTTGAATTTTCAATTGTTTGCAATGGTTTTTGAATCACTTATTCCTAACGATAAAAATAAATAATGAAAAGCAAACTTTTAGGTAAGTTATAGTGAATGGCAGTAGTCGTCGGGTAATCGTTGTTTATTATTATATAATTCAAATTTAAATGCATCTCTCTCTCTCTCTCTCTCTCTCTCTCTCTCTTTCAACAAACTCTAAATGTCTTTTGGATTTTTTTTATGTTTGCATTACTATTTAAAATTTATTGTTAACTTTTTTCCATTGAATCGGCAATATTTAAAATATTCATAAATATCAAATAAAATAAATAATAATTTATTTGGAGAAATGTCTAATAAATAAGAAACAAGTAAATTTTGATTAAGACTACAGAATATATTTTGAATAAATACCTCATTTTTAAAAGCGTCAATAACTTCCAATATAATGTTAATCACTATAATAAAGAGTAATTAATAATAGATAATGATTAAAATACAATTAAGTATTCAAATGAAAATGCTACAGGCACTAAAATGAATAAATTCTCATAGAAAACAACTCCAATATAAACATAATTTTGTGGCAAAATTTTTAAATTTAAAGCGAAAAATTATTATTTTATACCAAATAAACAGTTTATCTAAAACTTAAATAAACACTAGTGTTGAAGAGTTTCATTTTAATATAAAACTACTTAATGATAATAATAATAATACTGAAATTGAGGAAAATTTTAATCATATCCATCACCTTATTTGGAGAAAATATTTTGTGAATAATAGGATTCAATTCTTTGGCCATCATTTATACTAATAATTTCTAGATTAATAAAACTTAATATATATTTTCTATACAATAGCTCAGACAATCGTCTCTTATTATATACATTATACGTAATACTTTAAAAATATATAATTTTTTCATTAAGTCTTTTTAGGCACAAATTTTATATGGATATCATATTGAGAGAGAGAGAGAGAGAGAGAGAGAGATGCATTTAAATTTGAATTATATAATAATAAACAACGATTACCCGACGACTACTGCCATTCACTATAACTTACATCAGAGCCAAACTTATTTTCGTTTAACTCCTCACATCTCTCTCTCTCTCTCTCTCTCTCTCTCAATGTATCGAATATCTCTTAAATGTAAGGTTTTTAGTCCTCTATTTTATTCCTAAACTATCAATACTTCTCTCTCATCCATATTAAGAGAAAATTTATTTGATATTTTTGTACTTAAATTCAATTTTTATGCCAATTATTTATGAACACAAAATCTGTGGGTCGAGAATGTGATTAAACTTTTAAAGTTTTTTTGAGCGAAAAATATCATAACTTATGATTCATTAGCTTCTAAAATGTTTTTTCAAAAATTTTTAAAACGTGTAATAAATTTATGAGCATTTTTTGCTCAAACTTTGGCGATGACCACAAAATATCTATCATTTTTTATGGCAGATATGTTTCACCTATTTTTTATGTACACTAATGGCAGACAACGCCTGAATCTACAAACCAGTCGGAGATGTCTTTCCACCGTTTGGTGCATACATACTGTGCTATAGTCTTAGCCGTGAATTTTCATTGAAAAATCTGCATAAATATATCGTTTATTTTAGTTGAAACGTCTGTTTGACTGACGATAAATATATTGCATTACTATATGGAAAGTTGTATTCAATTATTATACGATTGAGAATCGCTTTAAGACATCACTGTTTTCTAAAAGTTAAAGTTTAAATAAAAATTTATTCAAATCAATGGTTAAGTTCTGTTTAAAATTCAATTTAATTTTTATTTTATAGTCAAATCCTCTCTCTCTCTCTCTCTCTCTCTCTCTCTCTCTCTCTCTCTCTCTCTCATCCCCTAATGTTGACATTCTGTAAGATATATTAAAATTTATTTTCAACTAAAATCTAATTCACGACTCAATATAAAAGTCATGAAACATTTTATATAAATATTTGATTGCAAACTGTAGTATAAATATTTATTTTTAGAAAATGTATATTATTTTATTGATTGAATACTTGATGTCTTGGAGAAAAAAACAATTTTCCGTATAATTACAACCAAAAAAAAGTATTTTGAAATATTTAAAAACAATTAATTATATATAATCTAAAAGCATTTGCATTCATCTGATCTTCTAATCGATTATAAAATAATTTTTATTGCAATTCAGGAAATAAGAAAAGAGCACAAAAAGTGTATTATTATTAATAAATGATTGCTTGATATACTAGTATACAGTACTGTATCATAAAGAATAGGAAACAAACATAAAATTTATATAAAAAAGTTTAAGAATTTATATATTGTTTGAAAAGTTTTACATAAAAATTTATATTTATAAATCGTTTTTACGACCCGGTATTTAGAGAGAGAGAGAGAGAGAGAGAGAGCGAGAGAGAGAGAGAGTTTGGTGTTAAAATGTTCTGGCAAACTCCAAGCCCTAACTGTATGTACAGACAATATATGAGAAACAAACACAACAAAAGCGAAGGAAAAGTATTGCTTTTTAATGTGACTTCACGTCAAATATAATCATTAATCAGAGAAGTGAAGCAATTTTAAGATTTTCTCTTATGGTATACTAAACAATGAAAAGTGTATTAAAATATAGTATTGCAGAGGGAATGGTGTGTTTCGACCGCCTATTGTGTAGATCAGAGCCAAACTTATTTTCGTTTAACTCCTCACATCTCTCTCTCTCTCTCTCTCTCTCTCTTTCAACAAACTCTAAATGTCTTTTGGATTTTTTATGTTTGCATTACTATTTAAAATTTATCGTTATTTGTTCCATTGAATCGGCAATATTTAAAATATTCATATCAAATAAAATAAATAATAATTTATTTGGAGAAATGTCTAATAAATAAGAAACAGGTAAATTTTGATTAAAACTACAGAATATATTTTAAATAAATACCTCATTTTTAAAAGCGTCAATAACTTCCAATATAATGTTAATCACTATAATAAAGAGTAATTAATAATAGATAATAATTAAAATACAATTAAGTATTCAAATGAAACTGCTACAGGCACTCAATTTAATAAACTCTCATAGTAATCAACTCCAATATAAACATAATTTTGTGGCAAAATTTTTAAATTTAAAGCGAAAAATTATTATTTTATACCAAATAAACAGTTTATCTAAAACTTAAATAAACACTAGTGTTGAAGAGTTTCATTTTAATATAAAACTACTTAATGATAATAATAATAATACTAAAATTGAGGAAAATTTTAATCATATCCATCACCTTATTTGGAGAAAATATTTTGTGAATAATAGGATTCAATTCTTTGGCCATCATTTATACTAATAATTTCTAGATTAATAAAACTTAATATATATTTTCTATACAATAGCTCAGACAATCGTCTCTTATTATATACATTATACGTAATACTTTAGAAATATATAATTTTTTCATTAAGTCTTTTTAGGC
>CAJPVJ010000519.1:0-23742 GCA_905397405.1 Oppiella nova
TCTCTCTCTCTCTCTCTCTCTCTCACTCTCACTCTCTCTCTCTCTCTCCCCTTTTGTGTGCATCTATTGAATAAACTGCTACTCAATAAGTCATCCGATATTATAAAAGTCATACTTAGATATCATGTTTACTATCCATTCATAGGAATCAGAATACCACAGAATTCAGTGCACAGAATATTCTTATACTAAAATAAAATAAATCATTTATAAAACAAAAAGTAGAATTTATTTTAAAATACATTTCTTTATATTACAGATCATTATGCTGTCTAACTATAGAATATTTAAAAATAAACTTAACCCTGTTTATTTTAACGAGTGTATAGTGTAGCTAAAAATCTTTTAATATAAAACACTCGTGAATAGCAATAAAATAAATACTACTTTTACTTTTCATATATTCATTACGAGTATAAGTAATAACAAAACAAAAATCTATACTATACTAGCGTTTTATACATAAATATTTTGCTTTTAGTCATAAAATATGGATAACTATTGAATTAAAAAAATAAAAATCAAAACTTTCTATTTTTCTTATCTCTGCTAACATTATAGACGATTCACATAATACTATCAATACATATGATTGATTGATAAGAAATAATAATAAATTTTACTCTCAATTCAATAAATCATATGCTTTTAGAGAATATTCTTAGTTTTTAGTCTCAGAAATTGCTATAAAAATTGTCAAAAAATAATATTAAATCGATTGCTAGACGTTTACACTAAACATGAACTAAAATATAAAATCTATACATAAATAAGCTAGATTACAAATCCAATAACTAATTAATGTATATAACTCTACGGAATATTCTGCACAGAATAAATCAAAATACATGTCCCTGACATTTAAGATTAACTTCATTATAATGTCTAGGAATTATCGTTTTTCCAAGAATATTCTGTGCCTTAAATACAAGATTAGCGACAATATCATGAAAAACATATAAAAATATCTACAATACTTATAGCTAGTATCCCTGATAAAAATCCCGGTGCTTACATAAGCCATGAGCTGTAAAAATATATACTATTTTAGAAGCAAAATATTTAATGAGCGCATAAATTTTAGTACATAGAATATTCTGTATAAATTCTGTGACATATAATATATGTCTTACTATTTATGTTTGCCATACAATGTATTTGGCAAAAATATTGTCCCGGATGTAATAAACAGTAGGCAATGAGTTCCGGTGTAAAGGCTTTCAAAAACAGTCGCTTTTAATTAGGGACAGACAGGACTGGTATGTCGTACTTCAACAAACATCTACAACCCACATAAATTAATAAAATTTTAATATTTAATATATAAATATATTAATACCAGAATTTAACCCGAATTAAATATAAATATTCGTAGCATGGCATACAAGTAGTATATTTTAATACGACACCCCTATGGACATGCCTGGCCATCACTGGCCGTTAAATGTCTGTTCGCAACAATATAACAGTGAATAAGACATAAAAATGTGAAACAAAACTATAAATATAAATATTTTTATGGATGAAATTCTGTATAAAAATTCCGCGAAGGGATCGCAATCTGTGTTTATCCCTTCAAATCCATTATGTATTAAACATAAAACTTTACGATTTGTACATTCAAACGCTGTTTTTGAATTTAGCATTTAATTCCTACATACATATTATATTAATCTATTATTTAAATTTAAGAATATTCTATATATATAGTAGTATAATTACTAAATTTACTAATTTATGTCATAGTCGTACAGAATATTCCTATTATATTAAGTGTGTGCTTACTGTGTATGTCATATGCATATTGTCTTAAGGCATGGCTTTGAATGTATGGATACTTCGCTTATTTATCTCTGCAAATGGCAATTGTTATGATAATGCCTTTGACGAGACGGAATGGCGTATGAAAATAGCGCCTACCATCTCGTAAGTGAAGTGTATGTGCCCGAGCTTATACCAGTAACTGGTAATGCATTTGCATTTTTGCTTATGTATGCTATTGTGTACGAGTGTATGTGTGTGTGACTCGCATTGAAATGCATGCAAACACACAGAGAATACACAGAATATTCTTTACAGAAATTTTTAAACAGCAATAAAAAGAGATGTCATTTCTTTCATCGACTTTTATGTCACTCTGTTTTTTAAACACATCTCTCTCTCTCTCTCTCTCTCTCTCTCTCTCTCTCGCACACTCGCTATAGTTATGTATGAAATGCATTATCAAAACATGTTTCCCTTCCCGTTTATAACTACATGTGCTGTCCGTCAGACCATTTAATGGCAAATAGAGAGACAGAGAATTTGTTTCTTACATTTCGCATAATATATGTCTTTATATGTTTTGATAGCTCTCTCTCTCTCTCTCTCCCCATTTTTATAAAACACTAACTCTTTCCCTCATTACCATCCCTTTCCTCCCTATATGCCTAACACCTTATTATTCATTCATTTAAAAATAACTTCACTCCCTTTCCCTTATACTTGCCATTAGTTTTCATTAAGAAATAAAAGAAAAAACTTCTCATTAAATATAAAAGCAATAAATTAGCGCTAAAAACATAATACAAAATATAAATTATAAAAACTTCCCATAAATTCATATTAAAAACTAAAACAAAAAACCTTATTTATACAAATCTTACATAACATGTCTTTCCATACCTTCCCCTTTATTAATGTCTCCTTAAAAACAAATCTATAATTAATATCCGCTTTCCGTAATACCTGTCCGCTATATATTGATGTCCATTATATATCTATATTGTATATATCTATGTGTTGTTGATATACCTGTGTCTATATATACTTTATGTGGTGGTGCTTTATGATTGTCCATTTGTCGTGAATATAATGGTCTGGTCCCATTTGTGATGGCATACCTGGCTGCTATATTAGATGGACCGGCTATTGTACGTGTAAACGTCTACATAAGAAGTATATCCCGTATTGATGATGTTACCATGGTAAGTGTGTTGTCCATGTGTGCACTCCCGCTATTATTTAATCACTATTTATTGTGTATATTTTAAATATATTAATGTATTAATCATTATTATAACTATTATTAATCTTATTATAGTTAATTACTAACTATTAAATATATAAACTATCATTATAAAATTGAATCAATTTTATGTTTGTGTTTAAATAATTACTAATATATTATATTTAAGTGTAGCTATAATTGTGGTGATAACCAAGTAATAAAAATATTCATTAATGTCTGAATAAGTTTAATTAATTCATACATTTTATCAATACTTCGGTCAATACTTTTCTATTAAATCTAATATAATTAATAATTTTGTTTTTATACAATGAGATTCACAATATCTATATTCCCACAACAAATTCATAATTGATTTCATACGAGTATTAGAGGTATTAATACAACCTGTGATACCAGTAGCCATACAATCGCGTGTGGGTTATATACCCGGAGTCAGCCTATAAATAAATAAATCACTTGTGTTTTCTGATGTATAATACATTTTTTCAATTATATATACCACTCGTGTATTGCAAATTCAATGACCAAAATGTTTAATATTTATTACGATTTATATGAGATAATCAAATAATACCAGAAAATATGCTAATTTAATATGAATTTCAATTTAAATGCCTATTGTATGGCCAAAAATGAATGACATTTAGATATAAAATATTATATAACTTATGAAACACTCCATCAGTATATCCATGAATAAATTAATAATAAATATCTAAACATACAAATAAAAATTCCTATAATAGCCCAATATATATTAAATTCCAATTAAATTCCACAGAATATTCTGCTAAAAGTAATTCAAGTGGGTGTTAACGGATTTCGTAATGAAAATCTATATGTAATTTATAGCTATATATACAGTTTTGTAGACCTTTAGCTCCCATTCCCCTCCACACACACTCTCATCGCTATAGTGAACCACATCTGCTTATCTGCAGTCCTATTATCCCAACGACTTATCCATGCATTCAATACATTGCTATTTAGTGAACCATTAAAATCCCATTCAAGTCATCCAATCGTGTATTGATGCGAATCATCCGAAAACCCAATTCCCGGTACACTCTATATGTTATGTATAGTCTGTATGTCTGTATAGCCCGTCAATGCCCAGTGACATCTCAATCGATACAAAACCATTATTTTCTCTCCATCTGTAAACTATTGCAAACTTTTCCTGACGTGTATGTCCTGTCCTACTGTCCGTTTTGTGTGTGTATACATCTATGTTTGTCTCTCATGTCTATCATATAGTATCGAAAATAAAGTTTTATAACATTTTCGGTCCACCAATACATATACATGTATGTAATGGTCGGATACCATAGCGTATGTGTTAATCGCATAATGACATGATATATAAACAGACAAATACACCGAAAAAAAGTATTACAAAATTCCCCAAAATTTTATTGAATCACAAAAATGACAGAATATTTTTCATACACACATCCCGTTCCCCTCATATATACACTCCCCGTTCACAGATGGTCCCTGCTTTGTTCACGTCAACATATACCTGAGAAGTATTAGCAAAATAAGTGACCTGGATATGGTACGTATCGCACGTGTGTAACTAGGTGTTTTTTGATTAGTGCTTCAAGTGTGTTGTCCCTAACATAAGTATTTACACAAATGTCTAATTAAGTTGATATAAATACTTAACCTAGTATTAAATAAAATGTAATTAATTTTAGGAAACTATTAAATATTTTATTAATTGTGTGGTAAATAGTGGTGTATTAAACGTATAAATGTTAAATATAAAAAGTAAAATAAATTTACAATATTGTGAATAAAATATCTTAGAATATGAATATAGTACTGTACTATTTTAGTTAGTAATTAAAATATTTATATTATCAATAATATAAGTACTAATATAAGTAAAGTATTAATTTTTATAAGTAACTTTAATATTTACATAGACATACAAGTAATTAATTTTTAAAAATAATAAAAACAGTATTTTTTTTAATTGTATCTATTATAATTATCAATTACTGTATTAATGGAAACAATTAGTGATCACCGGATATAGCAAACAATTATAGTAACGACAGGCGCCTAATGGACAGACATCTAATGATGCACTGATACTATAAATACAGTATCTAGTTAATTTAATTTGATGAAAATAACTTCATCGATAAAAGGGATTAAATAACAAATGAAATTAATTTTCATTTATTACAATAATTATTTTAATCAATAATTTTGATGACATTTCTCTCTCTCTCTCTCTCTCTCTCTCTCTCTCTCTCTCGGAAATAAATTACCGAAAAATATTAAAAGCAAAACGACTCCTAATATAATAAGTGAAATAAATTTTAGTGTCAGAAAAGTATTTCTATTGTGTATTAGTTTTCTATATAGGGATCAAAATTACATGTAATTTAGACATTCGTAATGACTTTAGAGTCCGATAGAGTTATCGACAATAATGATAAGCCATTCACTCATTCATTGTTATACTGAAAATCAATTGAACTGTCATTACGTTTAGATACACACAATAGGCTCATAGGACGCCATTGTCTGACAATTTTTTGACACCGACTTTAAATCATATCAATTGTGAATTGATTGAAAAATTGTGAACAATTTTATTTATTTTTTGTTACTAGCTTATATTTCAATCGAGACTTTTGTGTGTTAATAGTATTTAACGGCTTTTGGGAAGTAGTCTATAAATCATCGATGAATTAAATTTTAGAGAAAGTGTTAGAATTTAATCAAAAATAAGATTTTTTAAATTAAAAGTTTTTACCCATTTTGTGATAGTTTTTGATTAATAGCAATAAATGCGAAAAGTTTTTTGAATAGTTATAAATTAAGTTTTTAAATAAAATATTGATATTTATTTTTAAAATTATTCAATTCTAAGCAATTTTGTGACAATAAATCTATTATTTGGTATACTTTGTATAATAATATAATTTAAATACTTTGGTGAAATAGCATACAATAAATGCAATTATAATTTAATAGGCAATAATTTATATGTCAAAACCAGATCGCATTACATAATAAAAACTTTATTTTGCTTTAAAAATCAAACCTCCTTATAAACGTATCAAATATTTTATTTTTCATATCAACTAATATTAAAGTCATTATTAAAATACTCTTAAAATGTCAGCTTTTTATCTGAAACTCTTAATGTCAAACATAAACAGAGTTATAAAATATTTCTATCTACACAAGCTTATTCAAAAAATAATTATCAATCATATACATGTTTACAGAATATTCTTGACATAATCATAAAATATATTAAAATTTGTATTTCATATGCCCTTCACTATAACGAGTGTTCACTATATTTCTCAATGCATTAGCTTTTAAGTCGTGAACACAATAGACGTTAAGTAAGTATAAGAGAGAAAACTATAACTTCAAAAGAAAATCTCTTTTTTGTATTGTTTACACTTTTTTGACACAAAAAATATATGAATCAAGAAATGAGAAATTTTTTTGTCATATTGTTTTCCGGCACAACAAAAGTCTTAAAAGTTTTTCAAAAAACTTTTCCTTTTATTTATTATTATTGCTATTATTTGAGAGTTACTCTACTTTTGTACTGTCTATTCAGCCTATCGTATAGATTTATATTTTATCTAGCACATTACATACTTATTGACTATAATAGGAGAACAATATTTTAAATCATACTTGTTAATCAAAAATCTATAGTATTTTTAATTTTAAATTTATTAAATTATAAATTATTAATCTAAATATAGAAATGAACATTTTGTAAAGGTTTATAATAAATATAAAATATATATTTATTTTTAAAAGAAATTTAATTAATTAAAAACATTTTATTAGCCCAGTTTAAAAGACCCGGATATAAATTGAACACAAATATACTTTCTATATGGAGAGGCCATAAACCAAATGGGAAAGCAGTTTTTCAAAAGAAATAAAATAAATGACATTTTATGTGTCGACTACTTTTAGCTCAACACAAAAAATAGAGACAATTCTTTTGACTTTTAATTGAAGTTTCATTTGTCAATAGAAAGTCGATTCCGAGAGTCAAGAGTGAGTAGCGATTGAGAGCACCGATAGCCTCATAAATGGGAAGTTAGATAACTATACCCTAGTATATGTACAGTACAGCAATGTATACAGGAATCGGTATAAACTTGTGCCTGACTTTTGACATTAGGATCTCTATTCCGCTATAAATTTCGTGGTAATCGATACATACAATTGATTGAATGCCCGGAATATTTAGCTATGAATGGGTTATAAATAAACGCGATTCAGACTTTGACTCTTATAAAGTAATAATAATACTGTTTTATACTTGAAATAGCAATTTAATGCATTATCTGTCTATTGAATATCCTGGTCAATGCATGTACAGTAGACATGACATTAAATAGAATATACCGTAGATTAGGTAAATAAATATCAAACATGTTGATTTTATTTAATTATTTATATGTTATAGAAATTTTTATATTTATTGGATAATTTATAAAGTGAAAATTTATTCATAAATTCAAAATAACTATAAATACAGTATTAAATTGATAATATTTATACCAAACATTTAACTAATATCCAGAATCTATAGTCATATTAATAAATTACACAAAATATTTTATATATGGTTTTTATGGCAGCAATTGTCAAAACACAGCTGCCATACATGTGAAAGGGATGTACACACAGAATGTATAGAATATTCTGTGTGCTATTATATACCATATAAAACACATCACTAGTATTTATATGACATACGATATCATAAACTAGAGGTCATAGACGGTGTGCCTCTGGTGTCATGTATTGGTGGCAATAAAACATAAATTTATGAATAAAACCATCATAAATTATATAAATTTGTATTTTATGTATATGTAAACAGTATGTGTGCTTGGTATAAATGGAGTTGAATTAATATATACACTATATTCAGGCTATTTATATATATATACAGTATATATATCTCGTGTTGTGTCTATTAATTAATTTAATACACAATACTATTCCAGAGATAATGAATGAATTTTTATGTCACACTATATACCATACACTAGTGTCTGAAAAAAATTGTTTATTTAATATAATTAAAAAATGTAAATTCTTTTTATAGCAAAAATATTCTTTAGATTTCAATACTTGATAACAGAATTAATTCTTATGGACGAAAAAAGTTTTATAAATACCCAAAATAAACAACAAACTGTTAATTAGTTTTTGTGAAACTAATCTCGCAATCTTTTCAATTATATTCACAGCACTCGTGATCTAAATATATACCAAAAATAGAGAGAATTTTATATAAAACTAAGATTTAATCCCTTTTATACAGTATTAACATCTCGTGTATTTCATAATGAGTGCAATGGATGTAACAAACTTCAAGACTAAGCTTTTATTTACTTTAATATCTTATTTATAATAAGATTACTTATGAAATATAGTTTAATCATTAGTTTATAGTTGTCATTTTACTATTTTACCTTTGACATTTTATAAATGCTATATTAATAATAAATTTTTTAAACTTTACATTTTGTATACTCTTTATATTACCGTTATATATATTAACTAGCATAATTAATTAATTCATACATAAACTAACTTCTATTATAGTTTTTACTGAATATAAGTTATCATAAACTAATACTCGAGAATATTCTGCAATAACATACATACAATTAACTGTAACGCCTGTATCCATGATAGGAATACTCAGTTCAGGTGACATTCCGGGAGCAGTGGAATGACAATCGACTCCAGTTTGACGACATGAATGGTCAGATCAGGTACCTGGTGCTCACAGACCCTGAGCGTATCTGGAAGCCCGACCTGTTTTTCTCCAACGAAAAGGAGGGCCACTTTCACGAGATAATTATGCCAAACGTATTGCTCCGTATATACCCAAATGGGAACGTCTTATACTCCATACGTATATCATTAGGTACTTTCCACTACATCTACTACATTATCATTATTATAACCCCCGATATATTATATCATCCCATTCCCTCCCTAACCCTTAATAGTGATTATATACGTGTAGTATGTATGTGAGCTTAATGTAATAAAAATGTAAAATAGTATTTTAAAATGCTTTTATGCAAATTGTTTTTTGTTTGTTTCTTAAGACAAATTTGCTATCATTTTGTATAGCATTGTATACCAGAATTTCTTATTATTTGTAATACTATTTTTTTATCCATTTCCCTATGGGTGCGCTTAATACACCACTACAGTACTTGCCTGTCCAATGGATCTCAAATATTATCCATTAGATAAACAAACTTGCTCCATTACCATGGCCAGTTGTGAGTAGAATATTCTTATACTCATTATGTATTGTAATTCTCGCTATAATACTATTCTTATGTAGAATATTGTTATATACATATTATAAGGGGGTTTCAGGTTTTAAAATTCAATTTGCGTACGAAATTGAAATATATATTTTTTTCATACTTCAAGGTTTTTATTGCAAATTCATAGACAAACAGAATTTTTACAATTTATATGAAAATTTAATCATAAGAAAAGTAGAAAAACCTTTGGATAGAAAAAATAAATTCAAATTTTTTGGCATAAAATATACAAATTTTATTCTAAAAACTTTTGTTGTATTTTCAGTAATAATTTATAGCAAGGTTAGCAAATGTTCAGTACACTTACTACTATTTGTTTTACTATTATTTGTTCATTATATGAGTGAAACACCATTTTTGCTTAATAAACAAAAATATTATGTGCTAACTGATTTTAGTAAAAATATATAACATTATATAATAAACACATAAATGTAAGTGATAAATTATAAGCTATAACATAATTTGATCCAAATTACTACTATATTGATTAATGAAAATATTTTTCATCCAATAATAAATGTGCCTGGACAATAGATGGTTACACGACCGATGATCTGGTGTTTTTATGGAAGGAGGGTGACCCAGTACAAGTCACAAAAAATCTCCATTTGCCACGTTTTACACTAGAAAGATATTTGACCGCATACTGTACGAGTCGCACAAATACAGGTAAATCAATAATAAATTTATCATGCTTATATAATTTATAATGGTATTTACGACATTTAACATGTTGGATTTTAAACAGTGTTTAAGGTTTATGATAATTAATTGATAGTTAGATACAAGTGCTACATTCCTATTCACATGCAATTCTTATGGGACAACCTTATAATCAATTGAAAGTTAAATGTAACACATATTCTGTGATTAATAGCTATCTTATAATAAATTAATTTTATCCGAATAAATTTAATTTACAAAAAACCTAACCTAATTCATATAATTAAGTGCATACAGTACTAGTATTATATTCCTAAATAATTGCAAAATATAAGTACAAATGGACTGCAGCTGTATATACAGTATTGACAACAAAAAATAAACTCAATTTTATATTTGTATAGAATATTCTCGTTTTTGTGTTCATTTGAGTCTCGATTCCGTGATAAAAGCCTTTCCAATAGCTCGCAAAACTAATGGCAACAAAACATATAACAAAAATATATCCGAGAAAACTGATTGTTAAATATGTTTTGGATGCACAAGAAATTTGACACAAGAATTGTTGAGAAAGAAAATGAGAAAATTATTTCCTCTTTTCATATGTGTTTTCACTCCTAAGAGTAGTGTCAGAGAGAGAGAGAGAGAGAGAGAGAGAGAGAGAGAGAGAATGAAAAATCAATTTTTTTGTTATTTTGCAGCGAAAAAAGTGCTAAAATAAACGGAAATTTCGGATTTTTAGCGACAAATATATAATGGATAATAAAATTTCCAGAAAACACTTATTTATCACATATTTTTTTTGCTTACAATTATAGCTAAATAAAACAAAATTTGACTTTTATTTTATAGCAAATACATTATTAATTTTAATATAAATTCTTATATTTAATAAAAAAAAATTATACTGTACATCTATTGACAGCAATTAATTTTGATTTAGATATTATACAAAAACTACTTTCTAAACATATATCTATTAAATGTATTGAAAGTATTATACATTAGATGGGAATAACATATTTAACCGATTTATGTCATTATATATCACAAACTATTTGTTACTAAATTGCTTTCAATTAAGATCTCAAACATAGGCCGAGTTTTCTATTCCTAACTCTTATATTAGATTTTTCTTCTCATTTATATCTAATATATTAAAAGAATTGATTCAATGCTTATGTCTAATGAGTTGTGGAAATATTTTTCCAAATAAATATATTACGAGTCTCTCTCTCTCTCTCTCTCTCTCTCTCTCTCTCTCTTGGATAACAATTTTTTGTTCAATTCATGTGAGAAATGATCCGAAATATCACATTCTTGTTGTCAATTAATATATCCTAATATACATTATAGTAGAAATGGCAAGAATTTGTGGGCCAGGAGGGAACTCCTAGTAGAAAATTATATCATCAAACACAAATTAATTGTATATTTTAACATACATATTGTAAATTATATGATATTAATTATATAAATTTTTAAGTATAATCATAAAATATGTCAAAAAAGTAAATGTGTATACCCGGCCAACAGCCCTACCATAGCCCTGTCTATGCCATATATTTGTAGACATAAGGCAAAGCAAAATCGAAATTCTTGTTCAAATAATACTCAGTATTTTTGCACACATTTCTAATCAAACGTTAATTTTTTCGTTTTTCTTATAATTCTGTATTTTCTGTGTTCAGGAATTAAGTCAATACTCAATGCATTCAATGCTTATACAATATATTTTTCTGTATTTTCTAAGCCTTACTCCAGTCATAAGATTACGACATTTTGCTATTGATTTATCAAATTATTTATAACGTGTACTAAAAATATTTAAAATATTGGTTTTACTGTACCGTATATTACTATTGTTTGAAGAATTTGCTGATTAGATAAATTATATTATATTATAGCTTTATATTATTATTTTACATTTAAAACCTTACAATTAACCATTCATACTTTTTTAAAATACCGATACAATTAATTTAGTTACGGATTAAACTTACTTCATTATATCCGAGTTCACTATACTATATGATATAGTCTATATCACATGCCTATCGATTTAAACTTAAACTAAATCCATTACCACTTATATCTAACTATAAGCATCCTATGTTTATTTATACTGTATAATATAAACCGTACTTAAAAATGGACTATTTTTAAGTGAAATGAAAATACAGTATATTTTACTTCTCAATTTCTATATTTATATAAATTTATTTTCCCTTAAAGTCTACACGTTTCTATCTGATATCATATTATTATATAAGTCTTATATAAAGTTTTGTTAAGTATTTATTTTACAAAGTTTTCATCTCTCAACAAATAATGAGATATTCTGGTTTCTCATCACATGAATTCAATTCTTGAAATGTGTTTTACTTTTATATTTTCAGTAATAATAAGATTTGGTACAGAATTACGACATATAAAGCCCTTTTCAATAACGAGTGTCTGTTTGAATGATATATTTATAACATTTTTCAAAAACATTTTTTAACATTTTACTCACAATTAGGCCAATAATTTGTCGAAATATATGAAATCTTATGCATTATGTATGACTTGCAAGAGAGAAGTTACTTATGTTTTGAAATTTAATATAATTTTTCGAGACATATATAGACAAATGTATGTTAATAGAAATGATAGAAATGACAGTCTCTTATGAAATATACGATATATTTCATGTCATATACTAAATGTGTTACTCAAACATAAAACACAGAGAAATCATTGAATTGGATTGTACAAAATTGTGCCTACTTAAATTAAACCCAATTTATTAATCAACACTATAATATAAATTAGTTATTGAATAACTACTTAGCAAGGCTAGATACTTATTAACACTATATTTATACATGGTTATCAGGTTATATAACAATCTAAGATTAGAAACATTTTAATATACAAAGTAAAGGGTAACGACAAGCAATGTAGATTGAATTAGACTTTTATTTCACATATAACACAAACATTTGGTATTAAAATAGGGACTCAATTATTATTATTATTTGTTTTATGTATTGTCAGTCCATTAGAGACACATCTCTAAGGAATCCCCAGAATATTCTCTATGTGTATATGTATTGCTAAATGAAAAACATATATACACATACACTGTATATATGTATACGTAACATGTGTATAGTGTATATATAAAATGTACTCAATTTGTATAAAGTGCTCTTAACATAACAAAGTTAGAGACACTTTACTACTTAAAAACATAGACATTGAAAAAGTATATATAGTTTGCTGGAGGACTCAATTTTCTCGTCCTATAAAACTAAAAACTAAATTAAATTTATAGACATTTTTTTCGGGCACTATTAATGAATATTTTATGCGAAATAAATCTAGTTTGTACAAATCCATTAAAGTAGTTTTGTCAGGTGACTATTTTAGTATACAAGTTTAGTTTAAAGTTTAGGCAATCACTTAATGTAATTAATTTGTTTATAATGTTTTTATGAGTAAATTGTTAATAGAAAAGTATGTTAATTAAAGTTACTTTTTTGTTATAAATGATCTCTCTCTCTCTCTCTCTCTCTCTCTCTCTCTCTCTCCATAATGTATTGAATTAAATATTAAATATAAATGATTGATATTTACGTTATTCACAAATATGATTAATTCACTAATATTTTGCACATTCACTCGCTAACCAAATCAATTGTATTGATTATGGCATAGGGTATCATAAATCAAACTGTCATTTAATAAATCATATTAAATATTTCCAAATGTATACAAAACAACTAACTCAAAACACCTAGCTTACTATAATAAAAAATAAAAATTACCTACATACTTCAAATAAACACTGTATCCAAATAAAATCCAAGTATAATAACTATAAATTACTACCATAATTGTGATACTAGTATAAAAATTAATTAAGTAACTAATTACTACCGTTCCCTCCCATTCCCCTACAAAAAACAGGTGAATACAGTTGCTTGAAAGTGGACCTCCAGTTCAAGCGGGAGTTCAGCTACTACTTGATCCAGATCTACATCCCGTGCTGTATGTTAGTCATCGTCTCGTGGGTCTCGTTCTGGTTGGACCCGAACGCCATACCGGCCCGGGTATCGCTGGGGGTGACCACCCTGCTCACTATGGCCACCCAAATCTCGGGCATCAACTCATCCCTGCCCCCCGTCAGCTACACGAAGGCCATCGACGTGTGGACGGGCGTGTGTCTGACGTTCGTGTTCGGGGCCCTATTGGAGTTCGCCCTGGTCAACTACGCCTCCCGGAGCGACGCCCACAGGGCCGCCCTTAAGCAACAACAGGCCTCCTTTCTGGCCCAACGCAAGTGGGACGTCGAGCACTCACAGGTGGACTCCGACCATATTGAGGACGGGTCGGCCGCTTTCGCTATGGTATGTGTTTGGATAGGATAGCCCATTATGTGTGTGTTAATTGGGTCAGGGTATATGTGTTTAGGATGTATGGGGTAGGTGCCAGGCTTATTCTGGTAGTTTAATGATTTAAATAACTATAGTTTGGTTAGCTTTATATGGTTAGTGGCGGTGAATGAAGTAGAATATTCTGTATTATACGGTTTATGCTGTGCTATCGATTAGGTAGTGGTTGTTATATTTAATGAACAGTATCAAGGATATTTAGATTGATATAAATTTATACTAGGTATTTTTATGAATATACATATTTTAAACTTAATTCCGTGACTAACAATTATAATAAAACAAATATTTTAAAGTTTTTAATATATTGTATTAATTCTTAATTTATTTCAATTTAAAACAAAACAAAAAGTGAATTTTGGTTAACTAATGAATAATATAATAATTTTATTTAAATTTGAATGAGAAATATTTTATAAAATGAGCATATTTGAAATTATGTCTAATATTTAGTATATTTTATGCAAATCAATGCACAGAAAATTCAATGCAAAAATAATTTGAATTTCTAATTACTGTCACGAAAATTATATTTAAATTTACAATCATTTTTCTGTGATATGTTTTAACGTGAATACTGAATAGACTACTCAGTCGTGACTGACATTAAGTTTTTCTAAATTCAAGTCATTATTAATTGTAATTAAAATTATATACACATTAATTCAAGCAAAAAAGTTTTAATGAAATAATAAAAATACTTTTTCATTAGAAAAACACACAGAATATTCATATTACATATTAAAAGTTTTTTTTGCAATCTATAATTATACATTTATTTTTTTATAATATCAGATAAGTTTAGTATTGTTATCTCAATGCAAGATTTAATTAGTTTTTATATACATATGAATCGTTTGATAGCAAAGGGAAACAAGTCTGAATGCAAATACAAGGTATTGAACTAAATGTAATGGTTTAGCCCATTAAGCTTATATACCTGACACAAGTTTAAATATAGACTTGTTTTCCTTTGCTATCAAACGGCTCATATGTGATATTGATATTTTTATAATTTAAAAGCTCATTTTAGCAAAGGGTGGTGGTGGGGAGTAGAATGGTGTAGCGGTTAGAGTGTCTGCTTAACAATAGCTAAGTTAAGGTTAATCAATAGGAGACCACATCAAAGCAAGTGTAGGGGACATGAGATCTCATCCCAAGCGGGGAACAATTTTTTTTATTAAAAGTTTTAAAAAGTTTTGAAGTATTATACTTTATATGTGCAAAATATTTAGTAGTTTTATTAATACTTGTATCATATTTAGCGGATTTAAAAGTAATAGTTATAAATGTGTTTTCTAAGAATTCAATGTATTATATCAGTATAAATTATACTGTATAATATTATATGCAAATACAAATATATAGAATTTTGAAATTAATTTACATGAAATCGTTTTATTTGATGTTCAAAATGAATTCAACACATTTTAATTAGATTTTTTATGCATTATGACTAAAATTATCTTTCTAAAAATAACAATGTTATATAATGTACAGTACTTACAAATAGATTATAAAGTTCACATGTATTTCAATCATGAAAAGGTCAAGTACTGTTGTGGACAGTAATACCGGTGCCCTTTTCAATGCCAATCCGATTCATGATTTGTTTTTTATTGTCGGCCACTCTTGACAGACAGTATAGAAGTAGTGATTAATTTAGTTTTAGTTATAATCGTCGATATAATCAATAACTTCAATAACATTAACTGAGTTTACAGAATATTCTTAATATACTTTTTTGTAATGCCCTTTTAAACTAAACATTTTTTCTAGTATAAACAATAGTTTTCTATATTTATCTAAATATATAAAAATCTATTTTTATTTCTAGAGATAGATAGATAGATAGATAGAGAGAGAGAGAGAGAGAGAGAGAGAGAGAGCTATATATGAAAAAGACAAACGAGTCGTGAATTTGTCACTAAATATATTAGTGTCTCGATTGACAACTCCGTATAAAATATATCTATAAAATAGTGAATCGATTTAATATCTACTTCACTCTCATAACAGAATATTCTGTGTGTATATCTATAGACTTCACTAACAACAACAGCAAAAACTACTGTAATATTTGTAGAGCTTATACACTCACACATAAAAATGAAGTTATTTTCATCGCCCGACTGGCCCGAGGGCTAGTACTCTGACAGCCTGTATGTACACTATATATATGCCATTACTTTATACAATACCAGTGCTCTAGTGAGCTAACAGCGCCTTTATTACTACTGTTTAGAGCCCATACTATACTTATTTGAAGAATTAGTCAATAATTCTTACCGTTTTCCCAGAATTTCCAGAATATATTCTGTAAACACTTGAAGCATAGGTTTTCAGGGCTCCAATAGTTCAGAGTATAATAAGTGGGTATTATTTAAGAGCAAAATTTATGACAATATATTAGTTATACTGTAGTAGACTACAAGTACTATTCAGCCCCGGTGCTATTATGTATTCACAGACAAATATGAGTTTTATATTCTTGAAGTGTTTTTAGGAAAATTGCAAATATTTTTGTTTTTTAACCCAAATATTTTGCCAAATGTGTAATGCATTCAAATTGTGGTTTCCATATAAATCATCACAAAATAGTATATTTTATAGTTAAATATTCTGTGTATGTATTTTACATAATTTAACGTGTAATATAAGCCATTAGTTGTGTAAATATCTTTAAACAAACAATGCATTATAAACTTAAATATAATATATATTATATAAAAATATAAATCAACTTTCTATCAAGTGTATACCATAGTGAAATTGTCATAATCCATATGAAAGGATATACATGAGAAGGTTCTTTAATTTTGTGAACAGAAACTGTAAACTATAGTTAGGACTAGTGTACAGGCAAACACCGGCACTAAAATCCATTTGATTATATATATAATATAAGTTATTTTTATTATTAATGAATTTTAATTTGTTTAAATTAAAAATAACCTTTACTAATAAGATTAATTAAAACTTATTAATAATAAAAATAACTTATATTATATTTAAAATCAAATGGATTTTGGTGCCGATATTTGCCTGTACACTAGTCCTAACTATAGTTTACAGTTTATGTTCACAAAATTAAAGAACCTTCTTATGTATATCCTTTCATATCTTCCCGGTGCCCACTCATGAAAACACCTAGATCAATACTGTCTGACATTTACAACTAAATATCACAAAAAATTTTGATTTTTATAAGATTTGCTTATATTTCACAAAATATTTTATACACACTTCAAGGCATGATTGTGTAATACATATCACAGAATATTCTTATCTAAAATTGGTTTATGATTTCGGTTTATATATACATAGAGTCGAAAGCAAAAAGTATAACATTTTTTATATGAACTGTCAGTTGCATAAAGGACTGCCTTTTTTATTGTCACTACGGAGTATAAAAAATGTTTCACTACTTTCCCCCATATACCCGGCCCACTGTTTCACAACATGCATGCCTACCATTCCGTAGCCTAAAACTCCCGGTGCTCTGTTATTCTTATTGATCTGTATTTTATATGTATTTTTAGATTTTAAGTCATGAAAAAAGTCTCATTTTTTGTGTACTTAAGAGACGTATAAGAATTTGAATGCCGTATAGGAATTGATGGTAAAAATAGACGTAAACTTTGATATATAATAAGGATTTCGGATTTTTATATAAAAATATTCTGAACAATAGATTTTGAAATCAAAGTTGTGGATAATTTTGTGCGTTATTTTAATAAACCATTTTATTTTATAAGCAATATATAATACTGTACATTATTATAATTATAGCAATATAAGTAAGCTTATGCTTTTCTATTAAATATAGATTTTTCTAATTATTTAGCATGCTACTTTAATAGTAGAATAATGAACTCTATTTACTAATTATTATAGACTATTAATTTATTTATTAATTAATAGTTAATGTATATAAAAAAGATATTTAAACAATTAATAATTTTAAATATGCCAGACATTTTTTATAAAACAGTAACTAATGAGAAAATATTCGAAAATTTACTTTATCTTGATCAGTTTCAGTTCAGCAATTACTGTAGTAATAGTATACAAATTATTCAGTGTTTTATCATTGATTTATTTATTACATGCTTTCAAACACACACTTACTGTATATGTAATGCAATTAGAAATCTTACAAATAATTAATCACCATTTAATGTGTGCATTAATTAATTGCAATTTTATTGGACACGAGTCTCACTCAATTGGAAACATACAGCTCTATTCAGGGGAAAGGGATTACATGGAGTTACTCTATAATTCATAATACAATAAAACTATAAACTCTTTATTGTAAATACACGCTAAATATTAATAGAAATTAATCAATTAATCATTCAAAATAAAAACAATATTGATCAGTATTTAGTTAACGGAATATTCCTAATATTATGACACAAACATCATAATTCAAATAATAAGCTTAATGTGTTTTAAATACATGGAATATTCCTGCTAATTAAATCATAAATTATTAATAAATTCCCATTTGATTATAATATTTTCTACACTATATAAAACTATTAACTCTCACATATTAAAAACTTTACAAACTAATACTCAACACAATTACCTATGTATGAAAAGTACTTGGTAATATTTAATATAGATATAACCACTATACTTGCTAATACAGCATAAACCTACTATCATACTTGTTATCATGAAAACAAAAAGATCCAAACTATAACTAACATATCGTTCACATCCCAACCCCCACCTCGACTAACTAGCGCCCACTGGTCCGCCACCACACCCCGGGAGGGACGGGTAACGCACACGACGAGAAGCTGAGGGCGTGTGAGATACACGTGTCTCTACCCAAGAAGAACTGGTGTAAGCGATGGCTCTCGAAATTCCCGACCCGTTCCAAGCGAATCGATGTCATCTCCAGAATATTCTTCCCGTTAATGTTCGCGCTCTTCAATCTCGTCTATTGGACTACTTATCTCTTCCGCGAAGATATGCAGGACTTCTAGAGGGCACAGACACCTCGTATTCATGATGTTATACATGATGTTTACAGTATACTACCATAGGGTGTATATAAATTATGTATGGTTGTTTGGGTAGCGCCGGTAGTAGTGGTCTGGCCAATGTGTTTTTTGATATGATAATGTAACATGTTCAATACATAGGTTCTCGTGGCATACGATATTAATATGGATACAATTTGTTTTTCATGTATATTAAATGGTTTTTATGATGGTTATCATGAATTGTAATTAATTTGTGTTTTGTTTGTTTTAATTGTACGAATACCTTGTTACCAGAAAAGTGGAAATTGTTAATACAACTTTTTATGTATAGATTATAAGTATTTAATATAAACATAATTATATAGATTATTTCTCGTAAAGTAATAGACAAGTAATTAATATAATACGAAATCTCTCGACAAGAATTAAAATTACAATTTTATAATTTTGATTTTAATTTTTTGTAATATTTTCATTTCATGTCATACATTGAAAATGTGTGTATAATTAGACGTCCATTAGTATGTTATTTACTGTATATACATACAGACACACAAACATAATTGATAAGTAAATTGACAAAACTAATTTTTATTATCAATTTCAAAATATAATATACATGATACACTTGTTTTCATAAATGTAAATATTTGTATCAATAATTATGGTTTTCAACAGAAATTATTTTCTATACTTTTTATTATTAATTGTCTTATGATTTAAAATTTCATTGGACTGATGGGTACGGAAAGGAAAGTTGTTTTTAGGGAAAAATAATTTCAAACAAAATTTGTCATTCATTTTATGTTATAAATGTTATTCACAAGTGATTAGACAGACAATGAATTTTACAGAATATTCTGTAAAAACATGTTTTGATCGCTATATGAATGGTAATGAAATAAAACAATTAACTATTTTATAGAATAATACCCCTGGGCATTAAATAGTTGTCATATTTTATTATAAAATATTAGACACAAAAAAACTAAAAACTCGCTATAATTATCCAAACAATTGGCTACCAATTAATCATTACATGTATTCAGTACTTCATACAGTAATTTCCACTATAATAGGCATTGATTGGGACATTAAGTGCATGCAATCCATGGCTACCATCCCATAAATCCTAATAAACATTCAAATGCTGTAATCATTTCTAATGATTAGATGTTAACACAAGTGTTAGACTCGAGAAAAAAGTCAAATTTGTCACTAATTTAGTGTTTGACTACAGAAAAAAACTATACATTCATTGAGTACATGGAGTCAGCACTTTATGCCAATAGTATCGTAATAGACATATACATTAAGGGACAGACAGTATACACACATAAAAAGTAAAGATTTAAATGACATTTAATTAGTGTAGAGATTGTATATAAGAAAAGTAAAAGACATTTCATCGCAATGACAGACATAACAAAAAATAATGAGCAAAACAAGTGCTTAATCGTCACTCAAGTATTGCTGCCATTAATGCCATACAGACCATACAGTTATGGGTTCTCTTTCTCTCTCTCTCTCTCTCTCTAATAAAGTCTTATTAATTTCTTTTAAGACAAATATTATCCTTAATTACTGGTAATACTGCAACTTTGAAAATTAAATTTATAACTGAAATAACAATATAGTAATATAGTATAGTAGTTATAGTTTATAAACCGGATAAAATCAATTTTACTCCAATAGTAAACACTTATATTCAGTGTTATTATCTCAGAATTCTCTATAATAACAATAATAATAACTAACAGAATATTCTTAATCGCAGCGTTCAAAGCGAAAACAAAACAACACTTCAATCTATACATCAAAATACGATAATTCTGTTGAGATTTGTTTTGACTATTTGTTTGTCATTATTATCATAACGTATAAAAACTTTCGGAAAAAAACTTATTGTATATATGAATAGAAAGGAAAGACACAAAAATTGTTTTATGTATTGAATTGAAAGCTAGAGATAAGGCATACAAAAACACACAATAATTGCGATACTATTGTAGTCAATACGAGAGTTGACAGAATCGAGACCAATATATTCAATGAACTGTAAGACTAGATAACAAATGGTCTCATTTTCTACATAAAAAATACTCAATGAATTTCATACTATTATTGACAGTATTAGACATTTTTGGGAAAAACAAAAATTAATATTTATCTAATCTAAAAAATTGTACCAATATTTAAATGAAACAATATTTTATTAATTGGTGTTTAAATGTATGGGTACTTATAGCGAGTGGTTATTGTAAAACACACACCAATAATAGCTCAATGAAATAGTTATTAAAAATAATTAAAATTATAAAATAGATTTTCAACAGTAATATTAGTCATAATCTGTTTGAGACAGATATGATAGAGCGGGTACAAATTTGTATAAATACTACCTAAGCAAGACTATTTATGTAATAGTAAATTAATCGATTAATTTGTTTTAATGAATGACTAAATAGCGTACTTGTTAATTTAATTTGAAAGTTATTTATATTGTGAATGAATTTTGAGACAGCAAGGTATGAAAAATATATGAAATGCGTATTGTTTAACAAATGGCTCAATTAATATGTTGCCTAATACATAGGTGATATAACTTTACATCCCTGTCCCCATGCACCTAACTGCACACAAACTACTGTATTAAACAAATGTTTTTCACTCATTTAAATAGATTTATTAAAAATAATATCAATATTTATAGCATTTTAACATAAAATGATTTGATTTTAAAAAGTTATATAGAGAATATTCTGTTAAATAGTAAACAAATTTAAATACATAATTGAAATTGTTAATTAAAATAGTAGCTAATAAAACTAATTAACACCTAGGTCACCTATATATGAGATATTGTGTACATAAATGACTTTTTGATTTTTCATGTTTGACTGGAAAGGGATGTTTAAATTGTTTACTGTTTAAAAAACTTTTATATATGTTTTAAAAGTTAACCATAATTACAAAACTCATTATAAAATTCCAAAATAATAATTATGTATCAATATTATAATTGTAAAAAATATGTTATGTTTTATTTAACATATTTGATAAATTAACCTGATAAGTTTTAATTTGTTAATCGTTGTAAAATGCCAAATGATATATACAACACATTTTTTGACAACAAATAACTCCCCCATTAATTAATTGTATTATAAAACTATAAGCAAACAACAAATTATACGATAACATTTTTAAAAATGATTATTAGATATAATGTGAAAAACAAAAAACAATTTTTTGGGAGAAATCTAACAAACAATATACGATAAGCGAAAAAATAATATTTCAATTAACATAATGTAAAACATATTGAAACAAACAATTGTTTTCAAACATAACAAATGTTATCATATTTATTATATACCGTATGAATGAATGAGATTTTTTTGTATGTAATTTAACAAAACAAATTTAAAAATTATATTATAATTAATTTTATTCAATACGAAAAATATATAATAATAATAGACATAAGAAAATCTCATATTAAATATGAAACAAACGAAATATAAAAAACTTTTTGTAGGATTAATATACAGATTAATAAATTAATAATAATTACTGTAATAAAATCGATAAAAATTGAGTTCAATATTGAATATGTGAATAAAAAATTAGTAAATTTATGACACTGTTTAGTTTAATTATAATCATACTAGCAATTTTCTAGCTAATCCGGGTTATATAAATTAAAGCTCCTAGTAATAGTGAATTAAATTTTATATAAAACTTTTTTTAATTAACAAAATATATCTTAAGAGTAGTAATTACGGGAATACCTTTCGCTACGGTGCCCCCGATGACCGACATTATCAGGTGATCCATATCCCCGTCCATATCCATCTCCATGTCCAGCACCATAACCTGCGTAACCATAACCTCCATCGCCGTGTCTCTTATGAGCTCCGGTATCATAGCTATAAGTGTGTGCCTTTCCTAAGTTGTGGCCAAAACCTCCGTGTCTATAATCTCCCTGACCACGACCATGACTTCCATGTCCACTATTTCCATAGCTATTACCTCTAAGTCCAGAACCTCTAAAGCCATGATATTCTGGTTTGTAAGCGCTATGCTTTGAATATCCATAACCTCCATGTCCTCCAAGACCTCCAAGCCCTCAAGTCCTTGAACTCCAAACCTTTTCAAACATTTTTTACATCAAAAACAACTTTTTAGGCAATTATTTAGTTTTAGGTTTTACATAAAAAGCAATTCATTTAAATAACAAAAACTTTTATTAC
>CAJPVJ010000520.1:0-23738 GCA_905397405.1 Oppiella nova
TGATTATATCGGTCGACGCGCTATACATTTTTGCTATAAAAGCCCATTAAACTACTCATTCTATACGAGTCAGAGTTTTCACAGCAAAATGTATAGAGTTTTTATAGCGCGTCGACCGATATAATCACCGATTTGGACACCAAGGACATTCCGCTGGATTACCGGACCTGGGCAGTCCTATTATACCATACCATACGAGTATAATTCACTCGGTTTTAATTGCAATTAGCGTGATCACTTCCCGTTCTTGCATTGTTAAGAATCTGAAGCCTTTAAGCTTGAATATATTATATACAGTAGAAAAGAAAACTTTTCTTTATTTCTTACTTTTCTACAATTTCAGTATTTTAGTGGTAAGTTATTAATGATATATTCATTCATTCGTTTAATGTTCAGTATAATTAGTTCAGGATTTGAAAAATAAACTATCTTAAAATAAATTTACATTTAATTTTATTTTCATTAACTTTAATTATATTTAAATGTAAGTGCTAAATTTTAAGAAATGTTTTAATATAATCTATGAATGAAATGCTTTAAAGTTGGTGTCGACGCCTATTCACATAGAACTGGCCCGACGTTTGGTTAAAATATTTCCAAAATTAGTAAATGGTTTGTATTTGAATGTAAAATACAATGAACTTAATGTTTACTAAGTGTATGCAATGAATGCAGACATTTATTTGGATGATGAGTATTATGGTGAGGGAGCTCTTCATATGGCTGTTGTCAACGAAGACCTATCGATGGTTAAGTATCTGCTGAACAACGGGGCAGATGTTCGGGCCCGGGCTATCGGCAAATTCTTTTGTGCGGACGACCAGAAAGAGTCGCGCGAAGAAGTCTTAGAGCATGAATGGTATCAAATGAAAACTGAGACCAATTATATGGGGTTTGCATATCACCTGTTGCTGTCATACAAACAATCCCTAAACTAATGAGAAATCGGTTCATTGATAGACACGTCTATTGGGGAGAATATCCGCTATCATTCGCTGCATGTCTTGAACTCGAAGATTGTTATCGATTACTGTATGCAAAGGGAGCTAATCCTGACAGTGAAGATACTAATGGTAATACAGTTCTCCATATGACTGTCATCTCTAATAAACTCGTAAGATTCACAAGTATTTTCATATTTATCACATTATTAAACGATATAATATCAATATTTGACAAACAATAGAAAATGTTTAATTTGGCATATGAGCTTGGTGCAGATTTACAGTAAGTGATAATTTAATTTATAAGCAACTATCGTTACTGTTAATATAGTTATCTCATTTGACAAACAAGTTTTAAACTAATGTGTTATCAATTTTGATTACAATGAAATGAAAGTGTGAAGAATAAACAAGGTCTCACACCACTCTCACTCTCAGCTAAATTAACTCGAATCGAAGTATAATTATAATATATATTTGATTAATTGAATTAAAACAAGTCATTTGTGTGACAAACAGATGTTTTTCCATATATTGAAACTGCAAAGAGAGGTGTTTTGGGAGTTCTGTGAGCAGGCATTCGCTGCCTATCCTCTCGAAGAAATTGATTCAATTGATGTAAACACCGGTCAGATTAGGACAACCAATGCATTAAGTGTTGTAGCATTTGGAGTAAGCATTCAATCCTTATTCAATATATTGTATTACTTTTTATTATTATTATGGATTTTTAGTAAATTAATAAAATTAAAAATTGTATCAAATATTTTATATGATAGGATGAACTGGGGCATCTGGATATGTTTGAGGGCTTATTGATTGAGATATTACAAGCAAAATGGAACACTTTCATTAAGAAAAAGTATTCAAATTATCCATTTAAGTGTTCAATTGTATCTATTCTAATTTTGTATACAGATTTTATCAACAAATTGCTTTTTATGGAATTTATTTTTTGGTCACATTTTTCGCTTTCATTCTAAGACCGGCACCTGTTTTGACCATTACTTCCAATGAACTAAACTGTACTGATTTGGACAATAATAGTAATTTCAAGATAAATTTCATATTCAAATATCACACAACTTAACTCTTAATTATACCAATTGTTTACAGACTTCACAAATACTCAGAATTTGAATAATATTTGCGTTACAATAAGTCGATGCAAAACATACTTTCAAAGTCACAATAAGAGTGGTTCTCATTCAACGAGAAAGAGTTCGTTAATTACTACTAATTATAATGAAAATATATCGAAAAAAGATTTATTCAAAGAAACAAACAAAACGATGGATTCATGTTATTTGCATCGTTTCGATACTTCTTTCAATCGAGTATTTTTAAACATAACTTGAAATTTCTTTCAATTTGAATAAATGCATGCTTTAAATGTAATTTTAACTTATTTAATAAGAGGATTAAAAGTGTTTTGAATAATTCAGATGATAAGACTGATAGAGGGGATGAGTGCAATGGGTTCGTTCATATATTTGACGGCAGCCTATATCGAGGCTTCCAGTCTCTCGTGGCATATATTCATTACAACTCTGGTATACATTTTATTGCAAATTATAGTAATGTAATAAACTTATAAGTTAATAAATGATAGTTTTGTATCATCCAATTTTAAGTTAACAAAATGCTAAGTTCTCATATTACAGTATTGTATTAGATAAATGATAGAATTATGGAATATTATATATTGAAAAATCGATATTAATCTATACTATATTTGTATTGTACACGATTGCTTAAATATAATAACTATGATTCAATATTTAACTATAGATTAAAGTTCCTGGAAGAATAATGTTTTTGATGTCATGTATTTTAATAATACTATCAATTCCTTTGCGATTATTTTGTTGGTCTCAATACGAGGACAGAATCATAGCATTGGCTATGTTTTTAACTCCAATGAATCTGCTATTCTTTTGTCGGTAATTACTTTAATACACCAAACATTGCATTCAATAGTTCATGCAAAATATATTCAGATATTTATATTCAAATTTATTTTTCTTTCATTTGTTTTATTAGATATTCTAATTATAACATTGCATTTAAAATAATTAACTTATTTTTTGTCATTCCTTTAGAGGATTCAAAACTGTGGGCCCTTTCGTTGTAATGATTTATAAAATGATTGTTTCAGATCTCTTGTGTTTTGTTATAATTTATATGATTTTTGTTATTGGTTTTGCTGAAGGTATTCATTCAAATAAGTTTCAATTGAAGCAATAATTAATGTAAATTCATTTATTAAATAATTAGCATTTTTTATCATATTTCGCTCGCATTCCGGTGTCGGACCTAATTATTTTGGGGGAGTTGTGGACAGTATTATGTCTATGTTTTTGATGTCATTGAATGAATTCGTTGACATATACGGAGAATTTGATAAAACAGATCATCCAATCATTGCAAAGGTTTCAATCAATTATAGTATATTAAAAGTTTATATATTACAGTATATTTAAAACTTTTAATAATTAATTTCAATTATGCAGTTAATGTTCATCTTTTATATGATTTTGGTGTCAATATTATTAGTAAATATGTTGATTGCTATGATGGTAACTATACAAGCACACTACTTATTCATCTCAATTATAATAAGCTATCATTGCACTGACAAACAGGGAAAGACATATCAAGATATCGCTTCGCGACCCAATGAATGGCTGCGTCAGGTCAGTGATCACAGCGACAAATGCATTGGTTTTAACTAATTGGTGGCACCTGTAGTGGGCGCGTATTATTCTAGTGGTCGAGAGAGGCCTATCACCCCAACAGAGACTTAATATGCAGAAAAAGTACAGTCAGTTGAGAGGAAAGCGCACTATTATTAAAATATGGAAAACCACTGTTAAGTGTCTCTTTACTGTATTCACAAAATGACATTTAAATTAATGAAATACAATCCCTTTAGGAATCGGACAGAAATGACATCAAAGATATAAAACAATTAAAAAACTCAAACATAAAAGCGAGAAACAAAACAATCAAATGATTTCCATTACAAATAAATGTCATTATTTTGCTGAACGTCTGATCCGTTTTTCTTCGTTCAACTCTTCACTGATAGCTTCAGAGATAGAGTCATCAGAATCGGAGAGATTGAGTCCATCCGAAGATTTGTTATAAAAGACACGAACGAAACCACACCTCAGATCCGCTAAACACTTGCGTTCAGAACTATAAACAATACAATTATCATAAATATAACTTATACTGCATTCAGTGGACAGTCATATGAAGGCCCACTCACTGATGCCAACTAATCCTCTCATTGATGACAGGATTGGCGCCATCGATGATCATACGGATCAACAGATTGGCAATATTGAGGGCGTCGTCATATCCAGAGTGTTGTCTCCCTTTGAATTGCATTCCCAGATGTGTCAACATTTCATCCAAACTCAACTGCACCACAATCACAGCAATCAATCAGTTTTATGACAATGTCCTCAACAGTCACTTACTTTGTAAGTCTTGTATTGACTGACAAACAGTTTGCGAATATTTATCCATCGCTTGGCGTAAGACGGATACGGAATGTCATAGAGTTTGCACTTAATGTAAGCAATCATTAATAGCATCACTATTAGGAACAGTAGACAAGACTTACGGTTTGCGCGAAGAAGTGACTCATATCACAGGGACTGCAATATAAACACCAATCCATTATTGATATGAATGACAGTATTCTACTGAATGACAAACCCATCGGTGGCCAAAGCAAATGACTTGACATCATTGTCATCAATGAAACCGTGGAACCAATTCTCAAATTTGTCCAAAACGTGTGCAAATGTGTCCGACTTGTCCACCACTTCCTGACTAATTGCTGTCAAATCCACACAAAAATCCGACAGTTTTTCAGTGCATTTCGGTTTCACAAACTCATGAAATGTGGAAACCTTTCAATCGGTTCGAGATATGAATGAATGCTTTAATGAAAGTATAAATCAAAGAGAAATACAATTTGTTTTTGTTTGACGTCAACCATAATCGCCGGAAACTCAATGATCTCTTGGATTGGCTGTGGGTTTGTCTGCGAATCACAGGTGGCCTCGAAGTCCACAATACAGATCATGTCGTAGTGATAGGTGACTGTCTTCTTATACACTTTACTCATCGCTTCATTCCTGTAGTGACTCTTCAGACGTCTTCGGCACGAATCCATTGAACCACTAATTCATTCAAATATCATCATAACACTCAACATTACCATCAGTTATCTCACACACAGACCTCTCTTCCAGACTCAACTGTTGCAGACGTTGTCTCAACTGATCCGCATTCATCACATTAATAAATCCATTGATTTGTGATAATCTCCTGAAAGTGGGATCAGTTGATGGATTATGTTTGTGGTGTGACTTCTGATCACTCATAGTATGTATGTGTGAGTCAGTGACCAGTGATGAGACAATTGACAGTCAATGCAAACACCGATTGAAAGCCAAACAAATCATATGTTTTTTGGCGCTAATATTGTGGGCAATGGTTTGGACGCATGCGCTCTCATTCCCATACATTTACACTGCTCTGAGATTCTGTAACAGAATTGGTGTTGTGTTGCAAAGTTGAACCTTTTGATTGTCAATATGAACAGGATACTTTATTCTCACTATTTTTTTTATTAAACTTTCCAAACAAAACAAAATTACAATAAATAAATTTGATTGAAATACTATTTGTATTGGGTTTGACTTAACACTCGACTGCAATAGAGGTAATTGAGTGGTAATTGAGTTGAGAAGTCATAAGAATGTATAGAATTGTATAGAATTGAAGGGAAGTTGTGGTGAAGTGGGGCTCAGAGAAGGGGTGAGAGTAGGGGTCACTCGAGTCCAAAGCCCTCGGCGTTAGAGATGGCAATAATGAGCTTCTGTTTCAGTATTTCTTGAGTTGGATATCGGGGTAAAACAAGTTGATTGAAACACGTGTGAGATATGGGAAGCCTTTACAATAGGGAAACACAATTGAATTGATCATCCAGATTAAATTATAATGATTATAATGATTATAGCGTACATATCAGTGCTGCCATTTTGGGCGGATATCTTGAAGTTCATTTCACTCATGCCATTGATGGGCACCCTATCACTTCCCGTCACAAACCTCAGGAACTCTTTCTGCATCTCTGGAGTCAAAGACTTGATTATATCCCAAAAATATCTATCAAAAGAATTTAATTAATTTAAAAATCAATTCTTCATTCAATTGGTGACAAACTTGATGATGAGGTCGTTCTCGTGAAACCCATCATAAACTGTGGCTTTTCGAAGCTCTTCCATATCAATGGTAGGACAGCCGCACACAAGTACTTCCACTTCTTCTGGTCTTAACATCTGTTTAATAAATTTGTAATAAATTTTTGATTTTCATTTTGCAAACATCCAAAAATGATTACAATTAAGGCATTGGAGGCGCAAACGCTATGGAATCCCAGGTAGAAAGCTTTGAAGGGTTGGAAAATAGCTTTATTCAATATTAGGTCCATATATAACTCGACATATTCTAGATATCAAAATGCAATTCAATATTATTCTTATTTTATAGTTTAATAATTAAACAATTAGTCTTATTGTTACCAAATCTGTTCTCATTATTAACAGTAATGTCCTGTCCATTAGGTTTGAGGGCATGAGTTTTCATTTCATTGAATTCTTCAACTGAAACCTGTATTAATAATACATATCAATACTATTAATACATATTATATAATAGATACGAAATAATTATAAAGTATAAATGACCTGAAAATTCATGCAAAAGTCTTCCTCAACATTGCCTTCGTATGACAGCAACTCTTTTAGGCCAACCGCCACATCCTTTACAATTTAATATCACTTTTAATTCATATTTTGATTTTGATCTTGATTTTGTGATAAAAGTGTTAACTCACGGGCATTACTTGAGTGAAATCATCCATATTCACTGGTCATCCAGAGTAAATAAAAGCTTTAATGTGTACTTAATAAATTAGTTAATTGTCAATAAAAATCTAACCATTACACATGCCAACATTACAACGATCCACATCGACGGGCACTACTGGAGGACTCAATAATTTCTTGAAGCAAAGTGTTGGGAAATGGAGATCAAGTATTCTATTGATTGATATTTTTAAAAATTATTAGTAACTTTCAAATTGTGGATACAGGTATTTATTTAAAATATTTGTTATTAAAACCTTACATTGAGTTGTAAACTGCGAGACCCATTAGCTGTAATGTAAAATAAATATGAATTCTATTTAAAGCTATATTTATATATAAGACATACAACTCCAATAAGATTATATTCTCTAAGATTTCCCATCTGTGCTGTACTGAACCAATAACACCGGGATTTACTGTGGTATACAAACATCCCTGAGCACAAATTGATGTTGAATATTAAATTTTAACAAAAACAGTATGATATAAAATAAAATTTTTAAGAAGTTATACCATAGTCCTCATGAAATATTTGTTTAATCAATAACAAGAACCATTCTTTGGTCAGCCCTCCCATATCAAGTCCCGGTTCACCAATGAATGTTACCTTCAGTTTCTTCTTTAAATCATTTTGCTTTTTAGCGATCTATTTGTTAAATGTATCAGGCTAAGTTATGCTTGATTTTAAAATGTTACATAAATAGTTGTACTTCATTTAATGAATCGGACACTAAATTGGACCGATGAATGTTCAGGTTGAGAAAGAATACATCGATGTCTGCCATTTGCTGGTGTATCGCACGATTCAATAGGCTTTGCTGCAAAAGTTTCAATTATTTTAGTTTCTTTTATTATATTTAAATGTTTTCATATTTTTATTCATTATTATTATTGTTTTGTTATTATTGTTATTATTATTGTTGATTAATTAACTCTAACTAGTAAGAAATCATTTATGATATTTTATAATTCTTAATGTATGCTTGATGCTGTATGATAACAAGTAACCTTATACGGTATACCAATATACTAACCCTTGCATTTAAAATCATCTGTTGTTCTGAGTCTCTTTGAAGAACTTGAGTAATAAATAGAGATATAAGCAATTCATTTATTTAATATTTAGTATAAATTAGCCAATCTTATATACTGTACTTGTTTTCTTTGCAACAATACTTAAGATGAATGGGTATTGACAATACGAAAACCTATTAAAGTAGAGATACTGTTTAATTCAGATATCTTACTTGTTAGTAAAAGTGAAATTGTGTGTTAACCGGTTAGTTTTAGATGGGTTTTGCCATCTGTAATATTCAGACATGAGATTTATGTGATCCAAAGCGTAATTATAGAACTCGATGTAATTGATCACATTTGGGATCACTTTATTATTTGCAGCATCTGAAGAATATAACACATTTTCAATTGTATTATTACGATAAAAAATATCTATTAAAACATACTGATGAGGGCCAGTACACGAGTAGCACAAGGGATCCAAAATCTGCTTTTGCTAATTGAGGGTAATTTATGTCTATTATTTGGTGGGAATTCTCGGATTGTTATGAATTGCAACAATCGTTTAACGAGTGATCGCATCCTATCAGCTGCTAAACTGTATTCAATTAAAAATATTATTTTTCAGTTGTCAGAATTATGATTTAATCTATCAATAAATACTTTGAAAACCAATGTATCAATAGCTGGTGGTCACCACTATTAAGGTTTATAATACGTTTCAACAAATGCGCGAAAACACTATAAGATGATTGACTGCTAAATATAGGATTCTGTATAAAAGTGTATGAATAGTTTATATGAATTGTTTGGATATCTAATATACTATAAATTATTAATACCTGTAAGAGTATAAATATTGCACGAATTTCATCCTTTGCTTTTAGTCTAAATAAGTATGTAAGTATCATGATAATTATTAATAATAATAATATTAATATTATAAAGGTATATCTGTTATTTAAAACATTGTTCTCAATTATAAAACTACTCTTAAATTATTTAATTCATATAATAATATTTGGAAATCATATTTTAAATGGGGTGACAGAAACAACATACGATAATCTTGATATGACTTACTGGTCAGTAGACGTAAGTGAAGCGATCACACCTTTCAACACAGTTTTGCTAATAAATGAAGGCTATATATGATACAAATTGATTTAATATGAATATCAATTAGGTTTGGGACAATGATGACTAACCAAATGATTCAATTCATCATAAACTGCATATAGAAATTGCAGTTTAAGTTGTGGGTCATTGAATTTGGCATTTTCTTGTTCAGGATTTTCTTTAAAAAGAGCATTCATTTCAACGTATGAACTAAATGTTTGTTCGTAAAAGTCATGTAACTCTGTATAGTCCGCACATTCGGCCGATTTATTTAATAAATCTCTATATAAATAATTTAATAAAATAATTATTGACAAAAATTAAATAAATTGCAATTAAATTCACTTGAATTCTTCCAGAGTTTTATCACGTTTAGGATAAGTAATTGGATTGGACATGAATTTGGTATTATAAGAAAATTGTGAGTTTTCCAAAGTTGTGTGAATAAAATGAGGATTTTTGGTTGCATTGGAAATGCCATAACTACTGAAATGTGTCTCATCTGATAGACCCGGCGATTCTCTAATTGCAAGACTCGGCCGTGAATTGTGTATCGGAGGCAGAGTTAGATACAGATTTGGTGTGTCCTCCTCAGTGTGGGGACGGAATAACAGTCCCGTTATGTAAGTGTGAATCACACCTAAAGTACAAGAGTTGTGTCGCTTCTCTAATACTGTATTTAAAACATTTTATAATTACCCAAACCATCAGTAATGAGGGGTCCAAAACCTGTAACCCGTAATAATTGTCGTCCGGAATCCTTATTTAAAATTACAATAAATTTACTTTTGAATTATATATTTTTTATTAAATTACAATACTCTATTTTTGTATTTAATTAAAAATTGTTTATTCAAATAATTATGTTTTATGTAATTTTTATTTTTGCATATTTAAGGAATTTAATTTAATTAGCAATTTTTTTAACTTTTTTAAAATTAAATATTTGAATTTTACTTTGATTTAATATTAGAATAATAAAAATTACACACTTTTACTTGATTTAACAAAAATTAAGTTCAACTTACAATCGGTGGTAAACGAAGAATCTCTTCGTGAGAATCGCTTCTTATTCTGGAATCGGATCGCAAACTAATATCGAGTTCAACATTTGGATCATAAAAGTTGCCACAAAATGGACACATAGACCTTGGTCTGTTTTGGGAAATAGTTATGCGGCAGGAGGGACAGGTCAGGTGTATATTAGATGAGGTGCTGGCAATAAATTCATTGGATGTATAATTTTGGTCCGGAATTAAATCCATTGAAAAAATATACAAAATATTTTGATCACAACTCAATAAAATCCAGAATCAAATGTCATTTCGTTCAATATTAGTGTACATGGATTTACAATTCATAGCAACCAATAAATAGACAACAAAACAAAGTGTTGTTTTGATTTGATTTTATATTAATTGCATATACGCTTCGTTGTAATAATATTATACAATACATAATAGATTGCATTTTAATATTAATGATTATCACATAAATAGAATCGTTTACTACAGTATTACAATTATATATTTGCTTTCTAATAAATCAATAGTTTATTAAAAATTAAATCTCTTACAGTTTATAAAATTATTTTATTGAAGTGGTCATAAATTCAATCCAAAATAAAAGTTTTAATAAATTACTAAATTTATTTCAAGAGTCTTAAAAATATTGCATTCGTAGATTGTATTTTGCAATATATACAGTATATACAGAAATTATTCAATATATTAATACTGTAATTACCGTAACTCAATAATCTAAAAAATAGATTAAAGATTTATGTTATTTTTAAAGTATAAAATAAAATTATAGATTTTTTATTTAAAAAAGCATTTAATGTGGTATAAACCTCACATTATAATTCATAAAATATGAATGTCAAATATTATATTAATATAATGCCTTATATAAAATTATATAATATATAAAAAGAATAAAATATTTTATAAACAAAATGAACATCATATTTATTCCAATAGAATCAATAATATTAGAAACTAAAATTTTAAATTTTATTTAATGGTAATTTGAGACTAATTATAATTCTGTATTTTCATAAGAGTGTTAATTTATTTAAAATTATTTAAATTTCTAAATTAAATAAGTAATATATAAATATGAATAGATGTGATTTTTAGATAATTGATGAGAAATGTTGATATCATAGCACAAACATTGCACTGTTTACTGTATATTGAATTGTATTGAATAAGTATGTTATTTGACACTCAATTGCATACACGTATGGATTCTGAGGGACGGAATGCGCGGATGTTTTTGAACTGAATTAGTGGTGAATCGCGCGCACATTCAGACCATCAGATCGATAGGAGAATGTGGTCTCACTTTCCACTCTTCACTCATCTTTGAGTCTCACAAACCTATTAGTCTTGAATTCCATCTTCAATACAAACCATAAGATAATCTCAATTTGAATTCAAAATCAGTTCAACACATAATTGATTATTAGTTTTGATATTGTTTTGGTTGTAATATCTGTTAAAAGAGAGCATTCAATGGAAGAAAGTCGTGAATCTCGGAAGTGTTCGTTCAGAATAGCGGGCCCTCCGAAGGAGAGTTTGGGTGAACTCTGCAAATGTACTAAATTCACTAAAAGGGAGATCCAAGTCATGTACAGAACATTCAAACAGGTATGTCATGTTTGCTCATTAATTATGATAATCACCAACAATTATCCCCTATTATGCTCTCATCAAAAACTTGTTCTCTATCAACATTCTTACATTTTATTATTTTTATTGTTATTTTATTGTTATACAAATGTATACACAGTATACATGTATATTTTTAAAATCATGTATAAATAAATATAATGTCAAGAATATTATATAATATTTAATTCAAATTAAACCATAAGTAAAAATTTAATACTAGTATACATATTGAGATAAAAATGTAAAATTTATAAAATATTAATGCATTTACTTGTCACACAAACACCTAATTATGAAAATATATCATTACCGAGAGATTGATACATACATATCATGTATATTATCAAAAGATATTTTATCATTTCTTAATAGGTTAGCCTTTTATGATTAATCAATACAAATGAGGTTTACTAGGTATAAAACTTGAATGAATGTAGATTAGTACTTACAAAAAAATACATGGTTAATTCTAACTTAATGTATTTAAATTAGAAAAGTATATTTATATAATTTAAAGTTTATAGAGTTAAGGTTCGTTCTAACCAGTTAAATAGATAATAATAGTAACAATTGTAAAAATATTATTACAGTTATATTAACATTCATTTAACCAAATATATCGATATGTTTAGGACTGTCCGACTGGTCTGTTAGAAGAGGACACCTTCAGAGAAATATTTACTCGATTTTTCCCCTATGGAAGTGAGTATTGATATTCATTCAAACTATTAATAAACATTTTCCAAGGTGTACTAGTATATTTTCTAAAATTTAGAATCTAAATGTTAATAATACAGTATTAGCTTAATACAACTGAAAATATACTGTACTGAAGGTTCACTTTGCTCTATTATTTAAGTTCAGGGATAAATATAAGTTGAATGATTACATTTTATACAAATAGCTCTTAAGATGCAAACAAATTCACAAAAGAGTGCACATAATATCTGAGATTGATTTAAAATAAATAAACATTTAAGATTTTCGTTTTTATAATTAAATTCTTACAAATATCCGTATGGGCCTCTATTTAAAATCTATAAATAAATATTAATTTAAAGAAAATTAAACATTGTGTGGGAATATTTAATTTAACTTCATTTACTATTTTTTGTTTTGTTTATTAAATTTATATTGAAGACTCTATAATAAAAATAGCATTATAGTATTTAATACTTGGATAACATTCCTATCAATTAAAAGCTTAAAATATATTTTAAAATAAAAATTAACCCATAATAAAACCCATATGGTTTTTTTGGTTATTATATCTTGCATAAGTTTACAATTTTGAATGGTTTCTATAAACTTATAAATTTCTACATGATAAACTTTTATAATCCATGTTTAGTATTCCGCACCCTTTTCCAAAACCATAGAAATAAGACAAACATTAGCAATGATTTTATACACCATTTGTAAAATTAGGAAATAATGGCTGTGAGAGTCTGCAGACAATCTATCAGATAATGATTATCAGATCGTGTACTCATTCTAACCCTTAGACTCACACGGATTTAGATTATCCCATAATAAAAATCAAAGCTTGCATAAATAACTTAGTTTGGTTAATTGAATACCGGTAAAAATCTTAGTTATACAGTTCTATCATACAATACGCTGTACTGTACGGAGTATTAATTTAACATTATTGAAATAAATCTAAAGTATTAATACTATGTATATAACTGGAGTATATATACTATGTATTAAGAAATTTAATTTTATAAAATATCTAATTCTTTAACTATTCATATGGAAAGCACAATAATATATTTAAATCCTTTTAAATAAATTGAAACATTTTCAACAAACAATATTGAATATAAAAACATTAAAACTAATTGCATTAACTTGTATTGAAATGAAATTCTAATTCCTATCTAAACTAATGGCAACTTTTCAGACGTCAACCCTTATGCACACTACGTGTTCAAGACTTTTGATCACAACAGGGATGAAGCCATAAGTTTTAAAGTAAACAAATTATATAATAATCTGATTGGACTGCTAATCGTTTGAAAATTGAAATGAAATTAGGATTTCCTGCAGTGGTTGTCTCTATTATGTCACGGATCATCTCAAGAGAAGTTGAAGTGGGCTTTTCGGCTCTATGACATCAATCACGACGGATTCATCACAAGTAATTTGATTCCTAATCATTTGATTGTCATTCAATGCAAACCTCTTCTCTCAAACAGGGAAAGAGTTGAGTGATATTCTGTGCTCTATATATGCACTCATAGGACGCCGTACTTATCCAGTGATCGATGAAAGGACTTTAAGAGATCATTGCGACCGAACATTTCAGGTATACCTCTATCACTGTTAATGACATTTCAGGTATACCTCTATCACTGTTAATGACATTTCAGGTATACCTCTATCACTGTTACTGTAGTAGTCTTATCATCAAACTACTGTATTGTCTATTTATTTTAATTTACATTACAAATAAAGTATTGCCTAATAGAAATTATTATTATTATTATATCGATATACTTACTGGTAACATTTCACTTTACAACATGTTTCCTTTATCATATAAAGTTAAATTTAAGTTAAATTAATAAATTTTAAAATAAGCTTTAATTATTTTATTTATTAATTTTGCAGTCTTTTACAAGTGATTAGTTTTTATAAATTTATAAATTGGATTTTAATAATAATTGTCATTATTGTAGAAATTAGACGTAAACAAGGACGGAGTGGTCACTTTTGAAGAGTTTATGGACATTTGCGCTCGGGTAGTCTAATTGATTTATGTCGTAAATAAATAAATATGACTTAATATGACTTAACTTATACTTTTAGGACGAGGCGATTGCCCGATCCCTTGCAATACTGGACACAATAATGTAAAGAAAACAAGTGAACAGAGAAGACATGAATCTCAATAGAATTTATTTTAAATACTTTATAATTGTTTATTAAGGTTAAGAATGTCATAAGAAAGGATTCATTGCACACTGTTATCGTAAATGTATGAATGCATCACAATTACATTGATCGAGCACAACCATAATGTTGATATGAATCATATAGAACTCAATCAGATCGACAAACTATCAAAATCTACTCAAAAGTACTTTGTGTCCAAATATTATGAGAAAGTTATTACCATATTTACACCTTGGTATTTAATACTTATACTAATATCTGTGTTTAAATACTAAAGGTCATTTAATATTCTTTGGCCCAAAAGTTTATAATGAATTTTATGAATTTCAATTTAAAGATTGTAATTTACAGTACATGTTAAGGACTTATAATCGTAAATATATAATGATACTGTAATTTCACTTTTGTTATGAAATAATTTAATGTACATTTCCTGTCACTGTAATCAATTGCTTATTTTAAATTATAAGTCCTTTAAAAGAATTCTATAAGATTGTTTGGTTCTAGCTACATCTAGAAATGTATAAATACTTGAATTTGAGATAAACTAGTGAGTTTAGATGAGTGTGAACATTTCATGCATTAACTGTCTAATTAAAAGCATAGACTATATGTTAGATTGTGTTGTAACTTTCATTTAAAACCATAACTTATTAGCACTTAATTATACACTAATATTAGGCACATTGCTCGCTGTCTATTGATTGCTCATTGCGTCCAATCATTTGCTGTCCGACAATATACTGTGAAAGACAATGGTTTATATGAAACATCAATCATTGATTGCCACAAATGATAGCCCCATAGGAGGTGCGCTTATTATATGCATTTCATATGATAACTTGGGAGTCGGGAGCTCACCAATGGGTCAAATTCTACTCGTATTGTACGGCACAGTGCTATACAATGATACGGTATATGAAGGTGTAGTGCATACAAGTTAACCTATTGTTTGAGGTGTCGATTGTAAATATGAATATATTTGAGTGCATTTGTAGGCATATAATAGGAAATTCCTAAATTCCTATTAGGAATCATAGGTTGTGTACAATTGAGTCCAATTTGAATGTCCGGATATAACTGTCCCCTAAAAGGGTTCACATTTACCTTTCACCCTTTCACTCACAATATGAGTCCATTTTCATGATATATTAGATCTAAATTACTATTTACTCATATTTCTCTATATTATTGTTATACTGTATTACATACTTTTGGGATTACTGTGCAAAATTATTCAAATGAATTAATTTATCACAAATGTAACAATTATTTACTAATAGATTACTATTTATCATATTTCTTAACAAACGCTACAATGTATCCCTAAATTGTAATATAAATTTCCAACTTTTATTTTAATAAACATTTGTTTTATGAATGAACACCAAATTGTGCAATTATTAATCATATGGGAGAGTAGAATGAGCTGGATGAGATACGGTATGTATTTGTGAATGAGCATGCTAAATTTAAATGTACAATGACTGAAAGTATGAATGAGTGCACATTTGGCGCATTCACGCAATTGTATGCAAACCGACGACAATAACCTGAAACGTGTGTCTATTATACCAATCATTGCACTCATGAATGCCATCACATTATTACACCATTTGTGGCTCCCTTTCACTCAACTCTTTATTCCTCATCCCCTATAATAACGTAACAATATTTGCGAGTTTGTTATGAACTGTAGACCGGTTTACAGTATTAGACAACATTTGAATCACATTTTTGCCATTAAAGGCCATATTTTGAGTGTAAATGTGGTTAACAGAGTTATAAATAATATTTAATACAAATAAAGTCATAAATAACTAACCTAATATAGATTGTAAATTCCCATTCAAACTTTACTAAACTTACAAAGTACATTCACACGAAATACATGTGGAAATACATGCCTAAGATGTATGAATGAATGACTGCATGTGTGGCTAAGCCTTAAGGCGAGTCCACGTGGAGTTAACTCGAGTACACATCACATACAGACAGACATACACTTAGACACAGCTATCGGTGTATTTGTGACCATTCATTGCAATCTAGTGTTCACTTTGCAGTCAAATGTCGTTATAATGACCACAAAACCAATGGACACCAGATTTGATGTTTTAGCGCCCAATGTATGTCTCGTAACAAACAGTTGATTCATAGACACATGTCTCGCATATGTTGTTGAATGACATTTCATACGGCAATAACAATACTGACATAATAGTTATCATACTTTCAATGATCTCGTCCATCACTTCAATTGAATACGAGTTCAAACTTTATTTGACAAATATTTTATTAAATTCAGTATTTGTTTGATATATTTTCAAATACCGGTACTCTGCTACATCCAATACAGGTAAATAATAGATGTGGCAAGGAGGTTTGTTTGCTTTTCAAATTTCAAGTAACTAGAATTGATCTTTAAAAGTATCCAGGTCAGGATCAATATAGACATGTTTCATTTATCATAAATCACAACTTGTGAAGCAATCCGTAAACATACAGTTTCATGTGGCATATGTACATATGACATCCCATTCACGTATATTTGTAGTATAAGTAATACTTATTAAGTATCAATTGTTTGAATACATTTGTCACTCACTTTTGAACTATGCCGTAAACCATTATAAGTTACTTTTATATTGTGATGACCAGGACGCATTTAATTAAAATGTACTGTTAGTACTTATGTTATCATGTGTTTATTGATTCGATATATGAACAGATATCATATGAATTTAAGGTGAAAATTGTTAGTTTTAGAAGTTTATAATTTGAGTTGTATTTTGTAAGAATAATAGTTAGAATTATACAGTATTGTGAGGTCAAGTACAATTTAGGTAAAGTACCTAGAAGCATAATGTGTTAACTGTTTTTGTCTGATTGATGTGCACAAAGTTTATAAGCGGTGTTCACTTGACTGATCCAATAGACAATTGATTTTGGATTGAAGTGTGTTTATGGCGATTTAATATTTGATTTACTCAAAAAGAGCATAAAGAGTTCTATACTATTCTCTAAGATCGTAAACCACTGTAAACAAACTTAACGTCTACTGAAGGCTGTCAAACCTCTGGTGATATCTAGACGACAGTTGTTTGGACGACATCTTCACAATGCAATCGCAGTCTTTGGGAGACTTCGACTTCGGATTGGAGACCAATAATGTCTTCGTAGCGGACACTCTGTTTGAGTGGTTTCAAGAACACGAGAAAAATAGTGATCGAAATTATAATTATGTTACCATTAATAGCAAAACTAATAATTATAGCAATAATAGCATAAAAGCCAACTCTGGTGTCAATGACAGCAAACAGAGCGATAACATAGCTATCATTTCATCGCCACGAGTACGCAAATCCAAGACTAATAGATCCAGTTATATGTCTACTAAAAGTAAAGGCATTTCATTATTAGCTAAACCCAACAAAAATTGTAGGAAGCGATCACTTCTTAAGAATAATAGCAGACATTTTGAATTATTGTCTTCTTATTTACATCACGAACACGACTATTGCTCTAATAACTGATTAATTTACTGATTATTTTATCATTTTAAGTTTATATACATGTATTATAACTATTTTAAACTTATTTAATAAAATTATCTAACATTATTTTTATAATAAACTTATTTAATATTAATTGTTATTAATATACAGTTATGTGGAGTGCCTTTCACTTGTGCTGACCTACTATTCGGTAATATACTGCACAGTATTGCAATATATTAGCAATAATTGGAGAGTGGCTTAAGTGGTGTCTGATTAGAAGAAATTCATTAAAATATGAGAGCCTATAGAATATATGAAATATATTTCATTTTTAAGGTAATCAAAGCAATACAGTCATTGGTTTAGTCAATATATAGATTAAATATGCTTAAATGGGTCAATTTGATTTAACGGATAGTTATTAAATGATATGATAAGCAGTCAGAGATAGAATTGTGAGGACAGTACATACAATGTTATACAGTATTTGTAAGTTTAAGAATATTCATTTTTAAAATGATGACATTTATAATGAATACATAATAGTATAATAAAAGAATGATCTGAGATATGGGTAACAGGACTAGTATTTAGGGAATCGGTGACTGGGATTGAGCTCAATACTCAATACTGTAGTACTGTATGAGAGCTTTACAGTGAAATGTAGGCCTTAGAGCAGTGTTAGGCAATGGAGGGTATGGTAGGAAAGCGTCGCATTGCAGTCACCGCCAACTTATCGATCGTTTTGTAGTATTGATTGTTTTGAGTGACTTTGCGATCGATCGCAACCAGAATGTAGTGGCGATAAAGTTCTTGAATACTATGCTATGCTATGGCAGAGAATATGTAGTTTTCATGCTATTTGTTAGGCATTGGAGTGAGCGCTGCAAACGGAGAAGATTGGGAAGAGTTCACTGCAAAGAGTGCACAACACAGTCGACAGTGGAGGCCAAGTGTAGGCCCCGTAATATTGCTAGGAATCGGTCAAAATTGAGACCATTTGCACTGATTGTGACAATTAAAGGAAATGATGAAACAAATGATTGAATGGACGCAGAATGGCCTATAGATTTGCTTTGGTGTATGTAATGGAGTGAATGCAGTGAAGCCAACATTGGTTGGTTGTCGAGAGCATCCTTTCATCCCTTGCATCCCATCATCACATCTCATATGATTTGCTTTCATCTCTCACTCCACTGATGGCTGCAATTGTCAGAGCATTTGCTCGCATATTGTTTGCAATTGTTTTTCATTTATAACTGTTATTCATGTCAAGTATTTAATGTAATATAAGGTAACGTTGACTCACGAGTCATACCTAATAATAAATTTTAATAAATAAATTAAATTGTGATATAAATAATGGACTCGAAGAAGGCCAAAGCAATCACTATTGGAGATCAGTTGAATAAATCGGTCAAAACGACTCCAGTACTCATTTTGCCAAATCATAGCTTCACTAAACAGATGTCTGATATAAGCAATGCTTCACAATATTCACAGTTAGATAATAGCAGTCATTCTGGAGTCACTTGTGTTCCCAAACTTAGCGTACATTACATCGTCTCTCTGAATAACGAACCGCCGATTATCAGTTCCGGTAAGCATTTGGATAATGAAAACTCCAATCATATTAAAACCGAAACCATTGATGGCGAGAGAAAGTGTTTGATTTCATTACCTCTGGAGAGTTGTCATAATGACTGCGATTCCAATACTCTTAAAGCCAACCACTCGATGACTAACCAAAGACTACTAATAAGTCCGACAGACTTCTTGACGTTAACTGAAGATGGAATCACTCACAAGAACTCTGCCGTCAGGAAAGACGTGAATCTGTCTGCGAGTAGTCTTGAGATCATTCGCCGCAATACCGTTGACACCAATTTTGCCATTTGTTTGGACCGGTATTGCGAGTCACCTCTCCTTCTGGAGGCGCACAAAGACTCGCAACTCATTTGCGACGATGAGATCTCCTGTAATGGAAGGAACTCCAGACTATCAGAGAGTCCCGAAGATATGACAACTGATGAGCTCTTCGCCAATACGTTCGGAACGGATCAGTCGACGTCTTTGAGAGAAGTGGTCACTCCTATTGAAGTGGAAAGCGCTAGAAATACACCGATTCCTCTGCATAAAGAAATAATTGTCTCGAATAAAAGCAAAACGAATATTGAAAGCAATATTCTTTGTGAGGATATAAAGCCATCGATTGAGACAATTGAAGCGAAACCGGTTTTGACGACATTGGATGCGATGGAGAGTTCGGCCAATAATTGCAGTTCTCAGACACAAACTGATAGCTCATTCTCAATGATCTCTTCCCAATCAGACATCAATGTCTCGACTTCACAGTCCCTCTCATTGACAACACTAGACATAAAAGTATTGCCGACAGGAATGTTAGCCAAAGATTCCATATTATTGGCCAATTTGGCGGCCGCTCTCCCATCTTCTCTCACTTCCAGACAAATAGCTCTTCAAGTGATCCGAGAAGACGGCACTTCTCTGGTCTTACCATTAAATACAAAGCATGAGAACAACGATGTCTTGTCCACAAAGGAGGGCCCCAGTGATCTTGGGGTCAGTTCTTCACTGGTATTGGCAGAAGTGGTTTCGCCCAACGAGTCCATCAGACCATTCAAATGCGAGTTATGTAACTCAACATTCACTCGACTGGGGAACTACACCAGACATAAGAAAATACATTCCTATCCCTCCAAGGTATACAACACAACCTCCCCTTAAGTTATCAATGATTACTAATTATGTTTATGTCTTTGGGTGCGAACAGGAGGACCAGCGCTTCCGGTGCGACATATGTAGCAAGTCTTTCATCCAACGCTGTGATCTGGCCCGACATCTCCACATACATCGCGGCACCGGTATGTCAACCATAACTCAATGACTGATTTATTTTCATAAATTCCAACTCTTTGTTATCTCATATGAATGGTCAGAACCGCACCGGTGTTCACAATGTGGAAAGGGATACATAAGACACAGTGATTTGGTTACTCATCAACGGTTCCACAATAAAGAGTATGTGAAAGACTTTGTGACAACTTTGTGAAGAAATATCTAATTTGTTTGATTGATTAAAAACAGGAAAATCTTTTCGTGTCCGCACTGTAGTAAAGGGTTCTGTCAGAGGGGAGACCTGAACCGTCACTTGCGGTCAATTCATTTGCAGTTAAAACCGATTCTGTGCTCATATTCTAACTGTCAAAAGAAGTTTGCGAAACAGGAAACCCTCTTAAGACATATTAACTCAAGTCATAGGGATCTCATTGAAGACGCAACTGATCCACAATTCAAGTGAATTGAAACTCATGTTATGTTTGTTTTCAATCTTTTACTTCAATCTAACTATTATTATAATTAATCATAAATTAATTATAAATACAATTATCATATTTACAATCAATTTATTTATTCATTTGTGTTATCATTATTCAAATCAATTACAAATATTTGAAATAAATGTCAAAATAATAATCAGTTTATTATTAAATCAAATGATTGTTAGGTTTTTGTCGATAAATAAAAAATATTTCAAAAAACAATTCAATGTTTTCATGAATTCAACCGAAATTGCAGTCAATTCTGTGTATTCTCTGTAATATTCTTTGCATTCCTATGGCTTTCAATGCTATCGTGTGTTGAGTGCCATCTATGAGACAATCACTCAANGATTTTCAAATTATAGGTTTGTAAGTAATAATTACTACTAATAGTCAATTAGTATTTTATAAATTATATTTAGAGATATTTTAATACAATTAATCATTAAATCTTAATAAGTAGCCAAACTATAATTAAATTGATTAACTCTGCTTATTGGACACATCTATTAGAATATGAATACACTATATCACTGATATCATAACAGTTATTAATTTTATAATTAGCTATTATTAATAATTTATTAATATCATTTACATGAATAGCACAATAATAATTTATTAATAACCGATAAAAGTACGTTAATACTTACATTCCATTAAAATGACATAGTGGCTTTAATTAAAATTTTTATTGAAAAAAAGGTTTACGGTACTACGGTAATAAATTACCGGTATTATTTATAACTCTTTGTATCAATTAATATTATTGGTTAAACTATTGAATTGTTTTGAAATTAAAATTATATCTTTATTTTCATTTAATACATACAACACATGAAATGGTATACAGTAATGATTAAAAGTAATGCATACAAAAGAACTAAAAAATCTTACAAATAGTATTGAATTTTATTATTATCTCCGGTACAATAACTATTTTTAATCATTGAATGACAGCAACGGTACCCCCACTGACCCCCTTCCCAAAAAGAGCCCCAAACGGATGTGTGATTATTGGTGAAGACGTCCTCCTCGTNAACTAAAAAATCTTACAAATAGTATTGAATTTTATTATTATCTCCGGTACAATAACTATTTTTAATCATTGAATGACAGCAACGGTACCCCCACTGACCCCCTTCCCAAAAAGAGCCCCAAACGGATGTGTGATTATTGGTGAAGAGGTCCTCCTCGTAAATAGAGCTCACTTTGGCCTTCTGACAGCCTTTGATGACCTGACCCTGACGTGAATATTCCACATAACTGTCCGTTTGTCCAAACTTGAGTTGCGGGTCCAGTGTCTGTAAGTGCTCTTTACCGCCATATTTGTCAATAATGGACTGACGGAACACTTCCTTCACGTTCTCCTTCTTGTCATCGATTTGTTTCTTAACTAATTCTGTTTTAGTGGGCTCTGCCTGCAGGTGAATGTCGAGACCCCTTTCCATGGCCTGCCAGGCAAACAGCTGTGCCTTAGACACGGCATCCGTGTCTCCCGTGAATCGCACAAAGTTGTCGCCCGCGTATTGCAACTCTTCAGCACTTTGTCCGCTATTCTTGTAGGGATTCTCTCTCATGGCGCGAGTCTTGGGGTCATAGTATGCGGACTCGGGATCCAAGTTTCGCAAGTATTTCGCCGTATCCTCTCTTATACGCAGATTGCGGACAGTTATCCGTTGTTTTGAGTCCACTTTAGTACCCGGCATATCGATGTGGTCGGCATACTTGTCCTCCTCGTCGTTGTCCGAGTCAGACTCCACCGCATCGGTGGTCCCCTCCTTCACCACCTCTTCGTTAAGCAAATCCTGTTTGAGTTTCTCTTCCTTCAGGAGTCTCTTCGCGTCTTCAATCTTCTCGTGCTCTTCGATCACAAGTTTATACATTTCCGGTTCGTATCCATTCCAACGATCCCTCTTTCCATCGAAATCTAGACTCAGGTTCGGTAACACGTGTTCGTCGGCCGCCAAGTCTTCGCCCGAATACTTAGCGCCTATTCTTCGGGGTCTCTCCAAACAGTCCTTCTTCTTGTGAGTGATTGCCCCGCAGTTCTCACAGCCGCCCGACCGATACCGCGTGGCTGTCGCGCCCTTCAAACCCCTCACGAAGTGGTCATCGATTTTGGCGAATTCCTTCACTTTCTCCTCCTGTTGTCTTTGATGCTTAAGAGTGGGTCCTTCCGATCCGAAATACCACGGCGTCGATGATATGTACTGAGGTATGTGTGGATTGATGTCCCTGTCAGACACAAACAGTCAGTGATGGCAGTGATGACAGTGAT
>CAJPVJ010000521.1:0-23722 GCA_905397405.1 Oppiella nova
CACAAAACGTGTCGCAAATACCTTGGAGTTTGAGTCCAATACTTTTCAGTGACTTTTCAACGGCTTCGCTCTCATTCTTCCGCATAAAGCCGTTGTCGATGTGAACAGCGACCACCTGTTCCTCCTTCAATGCCTTACGTAGTAATGCCGCGCAAACGGTTGAGTCCACACCTCCGCTCACAAACATCTGTGTGCATTCAATTTGGTTTTAATATACCGTTAATTACTTCAATGAAAGCAAAGTTTAAAACTCAACACTAACTAAGACTTTGTTGTTGCCGACAGCTTTGCGCACGTATTCAATGCACTCCATCTCACGCGAAGCCATCGTGAAAGTGCCGCTCAATCCTGAGATGTCTATTAAGAAATTCTTCAGCATTTGTTTGCCATTTGTCGTCAGATCTACTTCGGGATGGAATTGCATTCCATATAACCTCAGCTTCTCGTTGGCGATCGCTATTCATATGGTTTGATAAAATCAATTACTTTCGTGTGAATCATGAAATCAGTACACTAAATACGCAAGTAGTGTTGATTGGCTGTTATTCTGAGCTGAAGGGTTACCAAAATTTGGGTAGGCGCTGGACTAAGTGTCTTAGCGGCACTCAATTCTCGTGGAGAACCAACCCGAGATTTTTTCTATAGTTTCATAGAATTGGCATTAAATTCACTCCACATATGAGAAGCACTCACCTGAAGAGGGGTGAAGTGGTGTCTACACTGATAGTGAACTGTCCGTCTTCACGGTTGTCTTTCCTCTGAACAGTTCCTCCGAACTCTTTGTTAAGCATTTGCATCCCATAACAGATGCCCAGAACTGGTAGACCTATCTTGAAGATCTCGGGATCGTATGGCAGGGCATCGGTGGCGTAGACACTGCCCGGACCTCCAGATATAATGATGGCTCTGTTGGCAGTAATATGTGTTAAGATAATGTCGTATATGTCTTAAGCGATGCATTACTTATATCCATCTGAGAGGAGCTTTTGTGCGGAAGTGTTGAGCGGAAGTATCTGTGACTCGACGCTGAGTTCGCGTACTCTTCGGTCAATACACTTCCCATATTGTGCTCCGCAGTCAAGGATTGCCACTCTTTCCGAGTGAAGCAAACCGTTTATGACATGACTATCACTGTTCTGGTCATACATTTTCTGTGTCCTCACGAGTGGTGAAAATATCTGCAACGATAGAGCAATGGCTGTGTTCAGTGATCTGTGGATCTAATTGTCTGAAAGCAATTCACGTCTCAATTGATATATCATTGAAATGAGTGTCCATTCAATACCCTCTTAAGTGATGTCTGCTAATGGCAAAGACTACACACAATATATTCATTCAAATATAACATAACATAAATAAATTAAAACTTATATACAATTCAATGAAATACACATTCAATTAAACTCTTCATAAAACTAAATATAATCAAAGATTAGTCAATAAATACATACAAAATATTAATTCAGACATGTTTTAGACATTTAACACNTAAATTAATTAAAACTTATATACAATTCAATGAAATACACATTCAATTAAACTCTTCATAAAACTAAATATAATCAAAGATTAGTCAATAAATACATACAAAATATTAATTCAGACATGTTTTAGACATTTAACACAATATATGTCACTCATAGCCGCACTTTTGTTCCATGAAACACCACTAATCAACGCTACGATCAATACAACAATGTCTATAAAAATCTATTATATTCTGTACTTTAATAGCCGTCACAGTAGGCATGTGTTGAGGATGTGCTGCACTCGGCGTCCAATACTGTCATTAAGGGATACCTTCTCTCTCTCTCCTCATCCCTTACCTCTCCATACATTCTCATCAATTCACACAAACTTTACATTTATTGTAATCAATTTTGATACAAAACAGACAATTAAAGAGTTTTAAAGTAGAAATATGTTTGAAATAATAGCACAGAATATGCGATAATAGTTGACAATAACTTACCAATTGATAGGAATAGTGTCCAATAGTGGCAAAGTTTGTCAAACAATTGATTAATTTACAACTCGTTGAAATCAAAGTAATTTCCTATGAATTATGAGAGATGTTTACTGTAGGGTTATATAAAGACATATGCCTTTCCACTGCCTCTGATCTGTTGAGTCCTTCAATTGATTGGGAAATCCAATCACTGTCTGCTGATTGAGATAAGGAATCAATTAATTTTTGAAAACATTTTCTCATTTATTAAATTCCATTAAAATTGTCGTTTTATCGGTGAAAAGTATATAAAAATGTACAAATATTTACTCAAAAGTTTGTGTTCGGTACTCAATAGGCATTGAAATTGTGTTATTTATTGAGAATTAGAGTGAACTAAATATAAAATTCTTGTGTTTCAGAAAAGTCCGAATATTATCGCAGATTATCTCTTGTTTTCGTTTAAATATAAGATAAATATTTGATTCAATAAAATGGTTGTGAATATCGTATGACACCTTAGGCTGCGAACGAATAGTCAGTCAATTGTATAACTGTTACCAACTCTCCTATAGCTCGCAATAAAATGCAGATATTTTACAAAATAGTAGATAATTAATATCAATATTAGTTTAAAATTCAATCAATAATTTTGAAATCAATGAAAACTCATTTAAAACATTTAGCCTTCAGTGAAGTCTTAAAGTCTGACTTTTAAGCATTTCTTTGATAAATAAATTTAAACAAAATTAACAAAAAAATAGCTCGTAATCGATAACTAATTAATGAAAACGTAAAAAACTTAATTAAATAAAAGCTTATGTGAAGCAAAAGAAGATTATGTTTTGGAACCGCTTTTGTTGAGTTGAGAGGCGATCACTTCGTTTTTGACTACAAGTGAATACAGAAATCACTAAAATAAAGGCATTTGTGTGGAGAGGATGAGAGGATAAGACATACTTTGTTCGTCAGTCACTCTTTCAAACTCTTTGAGAGCGTCGGAGGCGTTGTTTTGCAGAAAATTCAATTCATCCGGTTGTAAGTCATCGCCTAATTTTCGCAGTGCTATCAATATCTCCACCTTTTGCTGGACGTACACCTCAAACGAAAGTTTGCCAATCTTTGAATCCCTTTCGATCTGTAATTATAACACAGATGAACACAAATGTGGTGCCAATGGAGTGCACGGCATACCTGAGCCAATCTGATCCTGAGTTGTCCAGGTTGGCGTTTCGCAAACAATCGGATCACTTCTGGCGTATGAAAGGCCTGACTAATAGCCGCTTGTATTGCCTGAACACAGACTCTATGTTAGAATTTTATGCAATGGATACTGTACAGTGTACTGTACATGGTCATTTATACAAACCAATTGCATTGCATTGAGCTCATCGATTAGAGTCATATTCCCGGATTTCATGGCAGATAATGATTGACTAAATTCTTCCAATTGTTCCAATGTTTCCCTTTTGGTCTCTTCATATTCATCTGAGTCTAAGTCAGCCCTATTTCATATGATATGTCAGTTATCCATGTCATACTGTATTATATGTTTATTAAATCTAATTCTTGGTAAATCTTTTGGTAAATTATTGACTAACTAACTAAAAATTAAATTCATACACCATTTCAAACAATTTAGAGAATATACAGATATTAATAGTTGACAGTTAAATACTGTAATAAATCGTATCAATCATCAGGTTGCTTCAAGGTAAGTTATGAGCATGGCCATAGTTCTACGCGCAGTTATTCCCTAATCTATACAATTAAATCAAGCACCTGTAAGTACTGTATAAGTCTAAACTTAACTGTCATACTGTAGTACCAAAGTGCATGTCAAATATTGGTGCACAGAGTTGGATACAATTACAGTATTAACAACAAAAACTATTAACCTTATAATATTAAAACTAATATTGAATACTAATCTTAATTTTAATGTAGTTACTTATTATTGTGATTACGTTAACTGCATACAAAGTTAACAGTTCTAATCAGGGTCTATCATGTTTTGTAATTTAGTCGATGCATGTGTGCTATAGTATGATCACCTAGGTAATATTTGAATAACATTTCAATAGATATTTCTACACTTAAATAAAAGTGGCATAAATGCTAATCCAAGACATGACTGTATGAACAGACAAATGAGTGAAGTGTCCATTACTTGCATTCTTCGAGATCAGCCAACTGTGCGACGAGTCGGTCCAACTGGTCCTCCAGATTGCTCAGTGGCATAAATGCTAATCCAAGACATGACTGTATGAACAGACAAATGAGTGAAGTGTCCATTACTTGCATTCTTCGAGATCAGCCAACTGTGCGACGTCAGCCAGGTTGACCAGGAGGTCTAACGAGAAGTCGACTAACCAGAGACACCACGGGGAGCTGTACAGGCTGTGGAGAAACTAGACATGGAGTGATAGTGAATTACTATTATAATTGGTGTGAAAGCGTTCAAATTGATGTCCAAGTGATGACCAACAGAGAGTCAAGTGATGAGATACTTGTAGTGATCACATGATAGGCCACAAGAAATACGTTCACTTTTGGCAAACAAATTATTGACAAAACCATTGAATCAAACGTTTTATTGAATGGATTACAAGTGAAGATCAATGCATTTGAATGCAAATCCATGTCTTCAAGTAATGGTGGATTGAATGGCAATCACATGAAAGGTTGGACACAATTTGGTGACAATTGAGCGCCAATTCATTGCCACATATTTTATGGACAAATCATTGCTTTTAATATCAAAATAAACAATACTTTGCATTCAATTCACACAACAATTGCTTTAATTGTGATTAAACTCAAGTGTATTGTCTGAACACCGATACCATGGGAGACAACGGTATGATTTGGTCACTATGTGATCAGTTAAGAGATGACATGACTTACCATTGCATGTCTTTTAGGGACTGCCGGAGACATTGTCTCTGAAAATGACTCGATTGCTGACACCAACCAATTGGACACAAATGGCACTCAAAGTACTGTCAAAACGATTGTCATTGAAATGAATGAGTGATCAGTTGAATGGTTGATATGATTACAGATGAGGGCAGTGATGAAGTGGAAGTGTCACTGGACTTGGAAGCGCTTGAGATTGAGTTGAATCACTCGAGAGTGTCATCGATGGCCGTATTGAGTGTATTGACCAAAACTGAGTGTTTGGGTCTCAGGAATAACACGATTAAGACCATCGAAGGAATCAATCAATTGCTTGGTCTCCGAGAACTCGAGTTATACGACAATCAGATCACAAGAATCGAGAATTTGGACGCTTTGGTCCACTTGGAGTCAGTTCTTGAGATTCCGATTATCTATCGATTGTATGAACTAATGGTTAGTTTTTGTATTTATTTTTTGTGACAGAGTTCTGGATCTGTCGTTCAATCGGATCCGCAAAATAGAGAATTTGGAGAATTTAGTGAATCTGAAGAAATTGTTTTTAATTAATAATAAAATCTCCAAAATCGAGAATTTATCTCAATTAGCAAATCTGGAACTCTTGGAGTTGGGATCAAATAGGATTCGTGTGATCGAGAACTTAGAGAATTTGGTTAATCTTAAGAGTCTATTCGTGGGCAAGAATAAGATCACAAAATTAGATAATTTAAATCCACTCAAGAATTTAGAGCTTTTAAGTATTCAGAGCAATAGGATCATCAAAATAGAGGGCTTGGATCAGAACCACAACTTGGATCAGTTCTACATCAGTAATAACGGCATTACTGTGATCGAAGGTCTGGACAACAATAAAAAGCTGCAGACATTGGACTTAGCGGTGAATAAGTTGAAGCGATTGGAAAACATTGAACACTTGACTCAATTGGAGGAGTTGTGGTGCAATGACAACGGAATCGACGACTGGAAAGACTTAGACGTATTGCAAAAGCTGTCGGCTTTGCGTACCGTTTACTTTGAACGCAATCCCGTCGCCAGTCATCAGATGTACAGAAAGAAAATTATGTTAATTTGTCCGCAAATCACACAAATCGATGCCACGATGTGTCGCACGTAGACATCGTTTCTATCATTTGATTGTTTCATAAAACTTTGTTTTCTTATTTGTTTTTTAACTTTTAATATTATGGTAATACCTTAATTACAGTATATTTTAAGCCATAAAGCAGTGCCTCTACATTACAATACGTTGAGTATTATTAATACTAATCAATTAACGTTAGTTTTAACTTTTATTTAAAAATAAAATGTTTTAAAATGATTAATGTATATAAACTGTAAGCGTTAATGAATTAAAAGTACATATAATTTGAACCATTATTTGAGCGAAAGTTTGATAATATGTCGGATCAATGGGGTCTCGATTTCGTGCGATATCTCAGCGGCGAACCGTCCGTCGGCTTCAACGAAGTCAATGAAACTATAGGTACCGCCGCCGACACCGAAGTAATGCGATTTGGATGCGATATAAACGGTTCCGTTTGGCGTTAAACTCGACTTAAAAACTTTGCATAACTTCTCGTAATTATCGCAATTATACAGCGTTTCCGACGTGAATATCAAATCGTATTTAACGCCCGAAGAGTCGATGTCGTCAGCGATGGCACACCAGTCGCCGTACAGATAATGAAAGTGAGAGTCTCTGTGGTGACTGTCTGCGAGATCACTGTTCAGCACCACATTAACTGCTGTGAAGTATTTGATCACATCTTCGTTGATCAGAACGTCTATCTTCACTCGGAAACCGGTGAAGAACCTCGTCATATACCTGCGGTTTGGTCTTGGCGTCGGGTTGACAGTCTGTGTGTTTGTTTAGTAAATAAAGGACGTTTAGTACAGAATTACTTTATATCATTGAGTATTACTTCCAACACATGGAGACCCTGATGATTGGCAAAGTTGTCGACAACTTTAAAATCAATAAAATAGTCGATCAGATCGTGCAGACCCTCCCATATCTTGTATCCGCCCTCGTATTCATTGGTGATTAGGTCCGTATTGCCATCGATCAGATCCACCGGTGACTTCAGCTCTTTGTCATCATTATGATTACGGATGAAGAGTTTGATGAGCTCTGGATTCGCGTATTTGATTGGTTTGACGGACAAGTCATTGAGTATTTGTAAATCACTCGTAAGACTCCTATCGCTCAGAAAAGCCTTCAAATTGTTTTCAATGCACTTATAATCCACTTTCAAATCCGGCATCTCTTTGGCACTAATCCGACACTGAATCCAATGAATCCAATGAATCCAATTCAACGATAATTTCCTTTTTGTGTCCAAAACACGTAAATAATATACAAATACTGCTCACAAACACTGTTACGTCACTTACAGGCAATTATTAGGCCCTATAATTAGTTTACATGTATTTCAATAGCAAACCACAACCCCATTGATAACGTTGTTTGCGAATCGGGGCTTAAATCACATGTTTTTGTTGGTAAACACAACTGAATGGATGGTTAAGTGATGTCTTAGATTAGACCCGATTGTGATCAAGACATGGAAGGAATGGACGATATATTGAATGCCTATGCGAATCGGGGCTTAAATCACATGTTTTTGTTGGTAAACACAACTGAATGGATGGTTAAGTGATGTCTTAGATTAGACCCGATTGTGATCAAGACATGGAAGGAATGGACGATATATTGAATGCCTTACAGAGAGTGGAGGAATGCGCTGAAGATATCCTTCGCACCAAACAAGAGATCATTGATTTGAACGCAAAGGCGAACCAAACGAGAGAAGCGTTGAATGCGCTGAAGACCTATACCACAGATGTAATCATTTGTCCATTGATTCACTCATAAGACACTCATTTGTCCATTGATTCACTCATAAGACACTCATTTTGAGTCATTTATTCATTTGTATTGTCTATTCATATATGAATTATTAGTCAAAGAAGTTGTGGTTATGTTTTGGCAACTCTTTCATCAAAACGAGTGTCGGTTCCGCCAGAAGTGTGATCACTGAAGACCAAAACCAAGTGACCAAACGGATCAATGAACTCAGGGATGAGTTGAAGCCAAAAGTGGATCAATTGAATCAATTGGAGGGCAAACCACAGCTCAAAGGATTCAATTTGAAAGCACTCGACAAACAAGAGCTCAAAGCCATGAATCAATTGCTTTGAGTCAGCGATCAATCATTTGTTTCAATAGATTTCATTATATTTATGTAAATACTTAACAAACAATTTGTAAATTATGTCAAATATTTTGTAATTCATAATTGAGTGCTAATTCATTAAAATGATAAAAGATTTCCTATTTTTGTGCCGCATTTGGGGTTCAATTTGTGTGACATTTTCTATTGGCATGTAATTTATGAAGAGTCCAAAAGTGTAAACAAAAGTCAATTTCGTGGCAAACATTTGAATAACAATTAAATGAATGAAACAATAATTAGCGAGAAATGAGTGAAACATTTGAGACATCGGTTGAGGAGAAGATCCGCAGAAGTCGTCAAATGATAGACTCATTGAATGCCAACAGTTTCGCCGACAAGTCGTGCGAAGATGTCTTTGACGACCACTTTCTGGAACCGGATTTCAATGTATTTGTGATTCTTGTCAACAGTTTCGGTGATCTCAAGGAAAACAGTTATAAACGAAACAAATTGTTGTCTTTAATCACTCGTTATGTCTATTGCGAGCACACGTTGAAGACATTGCTCACGAAGACGTGTCACATGTCCGACAATGAGCTGCGAATAATTGGTCCCAAATTGGAGACTATTTTAGTGACGATTCCGGAGATAGTGTCCAATAATTTGAAGACAAACAATAGCCACAGATTTGAGCGAAACTTGTATTTCAAACGATTGGTGCAAACGATGTGTTTGTGTTTTGAAGACGTGTTTGAGTCCATCGCTAACTCAGAGGACTCTTCGTTGCAGTTGTTGTCATCACTTTTGGGACGAATCGCTTTAATCGGTTTCACAGACATTGTGTTCAATGAACTCATGGCTAAAGTGATCGCCAAATGCGAGAAAGACTTCATTTGGCGGCGAATCGCTTATAGAGTCGTTGTTTGCCAACAAAAGTCAGAATATATTGAAGTTTTGGTCAAAAGTATCCTCTGTTTGCAAACCAATTACGAGTCCATCGTTTGGATAATCGGCTCCAGTGTTGAGACCAACAACAAAATGAAGTTCTTGTTGACCAATAAGTTTTTGCTGATCAATGAGTTTCAAAGTGATCTCATTTTGATCAATATCTTCGGCTATTTGTCCAGAAATTGTTTGCAATTATTTTTCACTGCTTTCGACAATGTGTTGAACTCTTGGAGTAACTCGAGTGCCATTAAGTATAGGAGTTATTCCCAACACTTATACCTCTCGCGGGCTCTTATGATTGGCTCGCGATTTATGAAAGACATCGACTTCAGTGAAGTGACCGATAAGTTCAGGAGACTTACGATGAATGGCATTGAACTGCACCTCAAGAACAGTCAAATGGATTTCAGAAACATTGGTCTCACTGTTGGTCAGACTCTCATGTCTTTGTTTTATCGCGAAAACAATAAAATAGATTTCGATATCGAAGAAAACGATGAAATAAAACATTTAAACGATTTGTTTCTAAACAATTGCAACGAAAAGGATGTCGATATCATTGGACACAAGATATCATCACTTAATACGAACGACACGAATGGTGAAGAGGTTTTGCCAAACGTTTCGAATGGAAAAGAAGATAAAAATCTGGACAGCGATGACGATGAAGACAGTGATCTCATTCCGTATGACATGTCGGTGTCGGGCGACACTTGCACTTCAGACGCTAAACGACCCGTTTATTTGCGGGATTGCATGGAAGGGCTGCAGGACTATGAGAAAGTGGAGTGGTTTACGACATGTCTTCGATGTGCGGAACAAGTCATTAGAAGTCATTCCGATTCAGTGGAAGAGATATCCGTAGGATTCATGCAATTACTGTTCCGATTGGACGATAACTGTGCGGTCGAGGACTTCATTGGTCTTCGACTGCGAGCCATGATTTCATTGTGTGTCTGCTCTCCTAAATCAGTGGCCGATTATCTGTGCCAACAGTTTTATGCCCCAAACTATACGATCCGTCAAAGATTAGATGTGTTAGAAGTGTTGTTGGCCTCAAGTACTGAACTCTCGTCTAATGTGAAACAAAATGTGAACAAAAGTGATGTAAAAGAGATCCCATTAACTAATTATGAAGAGAAGATTGCAGACAATCATTGGACACAAATAGTGAAGAATAGAATTGAATCCAAGACTAGAGTATTGACACATAAGACAAAACCTCTGGATGAGAAAGCATTTGTCAACCGATTCGTGCCATTCGCCGCACATTTCTTCTTCCCGTTAATGAAAAACATTTTCGGAAATGAAATAAAAGTGTATTTCTTGGAGGACGACGACTATGTGTTGGGAAGACTTCTCTATACTCTGGGATTAATCCTTAAGAACGCATCGTTTGCTCCCATCTCCTCTAAAATGGGAAAAGAGTTTCTCGAGTTTATTATGGCCTTTAGATACCATTCCTCTGTGTAAGTGATTATACGGGTTGACAACAATGAATGTAATTAAATGTATTATAACTGCTGTAATGACAGGTTTGTGAGAGAAGCGGCTATATTTGCATTTTGTATGGTTTTGATGAGTGTTCCGCCTATTTATCTGCACAATGAGATGTCTCTACAAATGGTTGAGTTACAGCTTTGGCTCAAAGGTATTTACAGTTTTTCAAACAATTCTTTGCAAATGAGTATTCATTTACAATTGTCTGCAATCGACGTATTTAGACATAACGGAAAGGGAGGCTAACAGTCAGTGCGTACAAAAGGCTTGGACTGCACTTCAATTGCTTAAAGAAGTGGTGAATGAAATGCCATTGAATTCAATGATTAACAAATAAATCAATAAATTTGTTTTGAAATATTTATTTAATGGTATAATGAATGCATTGAATGGAAGTATATCCCTTCACAATAGTTGAAAACTTTCACATGAAATGTTATATAATATAACTTATATTTATTTTACAAAATACTGATCTTTGACCTCAAGAATAAAATTACAAAAATTCTAAACTTCCAAAAAAGAGTAATAAAATATCATTGATAAGAGTTATTTGAAATGACTATGTGTTCAATTACCGGTAAATATACTTTTATATATCATTTATATTTTAGTCTTAGTTTCGTTCAAATAAAATACTTAAAAATAGTTTCAAAAACAAAAAACAGTTATAATATGTAAAGGCGTCGAACGTATTGCACAACAAAAATGAATATATTTTATCAGAAATAACAATAAGATTAGGTATTTATCCGATGGGACAGGCATTCAATGCGGACGCGAAGAGCTGCCGACCGACACACTGCGAGTGACGGCAGACCTCCTGAACTGATCCATTTGTGCCGCCAGATTAGGTGGTGGTGACAATGGACTCGACGAACGGATTCGAGGGTTTTGCAGCAATTCTTTAATTGTCTGAACGATCAAATCAATGGCAACTATTTGTATAGAGAATGCAAAGCAATCACTGATTTTAATTCATATTCATATTGAAAAGTTCGTTCAAAGTTTAATTCAAATTCATGTAAAATTCTTAAGCATAAAACAAATACAAAAAGAGATTCCCGATAATAATAATACTTAAAATACGATAAAATAATACTTAATTCAGAGATTAATAATATCATAAGAATCATAATACGGTAAGAATAATAAGAAAATCGTATATAAAAATAGCATAAATGTCATAATAAAATTTTATGAATTGAAAATTGCCTGAAAATCTATTTGATTATAAAAATATTAAAATCGGATTCGCAATTGAAAGGTAAGCCTAAAGTCTAGCCTATCGACTGACTACTAGAGTAGGGGATCGATCTCTTCGGCTTTTGACGGCATTTGTATTAGCATTTGACACGAATATCGACGCCTTATCTCCATTAGACAACCGGAGCGGACAGTAATCAAACAATTTCTCAATTCGATTCACTATCAATTCTACTGCAACTGAAAAAATAAACAAAAACTTTTACAAAACAAATCAAAACTACAATTCATGTCATTTTTGTAGAGTCGATAGTCAGTGCTTAAGAAGTGTTACTCTTTTTGTTGTATACATTAGTTTGCGTACAAAACAAGTATTGAGTAATTGATGGATAATTTAAAACAAAAAAGTGAGACAACAGTACCATTATTGTCGGCCCCGCGAGGTATTATCACATCCGCCCACTTCTTGGTCTGTGTTGGCATTGAACAAGAAATCAGTCGTTTGTGGCAAATATATCGTGCGATGACTTACGGGTTGACAAAACTCCTCAAACGATGGCTTAACAAACTTCGTGTACTGATTGAGAACTGTCTCCAAATCCCTATTCCTCTCCTTCACATCGCGTAAGACTTTATGCATTCATAAGACATAATATTTAGCATTCATTGTAATCACTGTAACAATCAATTCATACCACGTCTGGAAAGTCTTGTATCGGAATCCGTGTCCACGAATAGCTTCATATGAAAGAGATCTCGGATTTGTTTGAAATAAAACACAAGAATGCCTTCAACCAGAACCACATCCGCCGGATATACTATTTGCTCCGTTTCACCACTATTTCCATAAGAATCACAACAATTAGTAACGACAAGAATGTGGAGGAATGGTGTGTCCACTGGACTCATCACTAACACAGTGTGCTCTTTGAAGTCATACTGTCGGACGCGAACGGTTTTGCCCTCAAGAATGTCGTTCAAAGTGCTCGCCATGAGGTCCTCATCGAAAGCCGTCGGGTGATCGAAGTCGAAGTTGCCTTTGAAGGCGAGGGCCCTCTCCTCGGGAGTCAGAGACCGATAAAAGCTGTCCTGAGATATACAGACCACTCGACGCTCACGATTGGCGACACTGTCTTCGCCCAACTGTTCCATTATTTTGTCGCAAACCGTCGACTTTCCCGAAGCGGTTCCGCCTTCGAGTCCACGGATTGGTGGAGAAGATAATTATGTAAATGAATGGCAAAACACGTTATGATTGATGGGAATACCAGTGACGCCAATGAGGAATGGAGTCTTGTTTGACGGATAAGACACCACCAACTCGTCGGTCGTGTTGAGTGAAGCGGCCATTGCGTGGATCCGATGGTTGGAAGCGCTGCGAGCGATGTCTTGTGTGGCGTTCAGTGGATCACTGATTCATATCTCATAGGAATCTATGGTTTTGTTCACTATTTTCGTCTCAAATCGCTTTCAAAACAAATAACGTTTTGTTTGAAAACTTCTCAAATGTTTGTGAATGCGATCCAAAAGACACTTCTGGTTATCGATTGGATTCATATTTCATTCAATTGTCTCCTCTGTGGTGTCAATCACCACTCAATTTGTGTCTCTTTTTTGTTTGTAAAACCTGTGTTTTGTTTATATATTTAAAATTAAATATATTCATAAAATTATTACTCGTTTTAACTCTGAGATAAGCAAGGTTATTTGGGCATGATTGGTTTTGTTTGTCCATTGATTGACTTATTTGTGGTCTTGAAATCGGATAATGGAAGTCATTCTCAATGCTTTTTCAAAAGGTTTTTTTTAGTAAAGCATAACACATTTTATGGTTTTATAATAAATGTTTAGACAATAAAGTAAAGTATCCAGAATCTAGATTCTTATTTAATTCTAACTTAGCATTAAGCATTTTTTAGAGAACTTTGCATAGAATCTAATTAATAATAACTATTTTATTGTGTAAATAGTTTTATTAAAACATATTAGAGTTACAGTAAGTAATTAGTTGTATTAATATCTAAATAATGTATAATAATATACCCGAATATCTATTATTTTAGAAAGATTTCAAGAAAGACGTTTTTAGTTTTAATGTTTGATAATAATTAAGGTGGTATTGAAGTTTGAATGAACGTACATTGATAATTTAATGATACTATTAATGTTAAGTAGTTTTATTAAAATATCAATTTAATATAAATATGCATATAATTAACATTAAATTTAAAATTAACATTACACAGGACAAAATAATTTCACTAAATTAATTAATTATAGATTAAGTCTTCATTCAACACAATGTGCTGCTTATTAAACTCACTGTTAGTTTTGTTGTATTAAAAACTTTTTTAGCAATTGTTTGAATCAATTTTGATAACAACTTAATTTCAAAAATAAGCAAAAGTTAATTAAATTTCCATCTTTTCTTACAATTCATTTGAAGATTAAAAACAAAAATATTTCCCCAAAACTTCAATAATATTTTTACTTTTTATAAAAATAATTGAAAACAAAATTGTTTCTCATATATAGAAAAATTAATTATGAAGTATTATTTTAATAGGTATTGAAATTGAGTTCAAAAGCGATAATAAATATAGTAGCTGCGAGCGATGTCTTGTGTGGCGTTCAGTGGATCACTGATTCATATCTCATAGGAATCTATGGTTTTGTTCACTATTTTCGTCTCAAATCGCTTTCAAAACAAATAACGTTTTGTTTGAAAACTTTGAAAATGTTTGTGAATGCCATCCAAAAGACACTTCTGGTTATGGATTGGATTCAATTGTCTCCTCTTTGGTGTCAATCACCACTCAATTTGTGTCTCTTTTTTGTTTGTAAAACATGTGTTTTGTTTATATATTTAAAATTAAATATATTCATATAATTATTACTCGTTTAACTCTGAGATAAGCAAGGTTATTTTGGCATGATTGGTTTTGTTTGTCCATTGATTGACTTATTTGTGGTCTTGAAATCGGATAATGGAAGTCATTCTCAATGTTTTTTTTCAAAAGCTTTTTTTTAGTAAAGCATAACACATTTTATGGTTTTATAATAAATGTTTAGACAATAAAGTAAAGTAACCAGAATCTAGATTCTTATTTAATTCTAACTTAGCATTAAGCATTTTTAGAGAACTTTGCATAGAATCTAATTAATAATAACTATTTTATTATGTAAATAGTTTTATTAAAACATATTAGAGTTACAGTAAATAATTAGTTGTATTAATATCTAAATAATGTATAATAATATACCCGGATATCTATTATTTTAGAAAGATTTCAAGAAAGACGTTTTTAGTTTTAATGATAATAATTAAGTTTGAATGAACGTATATTGATAATTTAATGGTAATATTAATGTTAAGTAGTTTTATGAAAATATTAATTTAATATAAATATGCATATAATTAACATTAAATTTAAAATTAACATTAACCTAGGACAAAATAATTTCACTAAATTAATTAATTATAGATTAAGTCTCCTTTCAACACAATGTGCTGCTTATTAAACTCACTGTTAGTTTTGTTGTATTAAAAACTTTTTTAGCAATTGTTTGAATCAATTTTGATAACAACTTAAAACTTAATTTCAAAAATAAGCAAAAGTTAATTAAATTTTCATCTTTTCTTACAATTCATTTGAAGATTAAAAACAAAATTATTTCCCAAAAACTTGAATAATATTTTTACTTTTTATAAAAATAATTGAAAACAAAATTGTTTCTCATATATAGAAAAATTAATTATGAAGTATTATTTTAATAGGTATTGAAATTGAGTTCAAAAGCGATAATAAATATAGTGAACGGCAGTAATATAATTGATTCGCTGTGTGTGCCAACACATACCGGTGCCCAATGAACTGTTAGGGCGTCTCCAATGCATTCACCGCCAGATCTATAGAATTGCTTTATTGGAGAGAACTGTTGGGCCGACGACTATATTGTGTGCAAAAATACTTTGCATTAAAATAATACCTGTGCTGTACTTTTGGGCACTCATATCGCAATGAATGCGAAAAACTTGCAAAACTTGCAAAACTTTTCTTGATTTTTGTTCATTTTTTCATCGATTTTAAGGTAAGAATCAAAATGTTTGATAAATATTCATATCATTTGTTCTTTCAATTCAAATGAGTTTTGTTTGTTGTGTCCCTCGAAAACCCCAATTCCTAAACCTGTAATCAAATGAATTAATGATGAAATGTTTGCGTGAATTGGGTTTGGTATACAATTTCGATACTCTATTTTATTGACATCTATTTAAAGTTTCCGATCCATTAGGTTTGATAATTGCATGCTATCTACTCAATGGATGTCACAATTTGTATGATTTGTATTTATGAATAGATACCACATCTTCACAGTCTCTCACAGTCTCTCTTAGTCTCTCTCTCTCTCTCTCTCTCCTCATTAAAAAAACTTTTTTAGATTAAAGTCAATTTTAGACAATATTTTAAAGAAATATTTTTTATTCTGATATTATGCTGGTATGCAAAGTTTATGACAATTTACTAATTTCATGATCTTAATATGATTGCAACCTGCAATTTCAATGTGTATGGTACTAACTTAATATGATAGTAATGCAATGCATAGTTTACTTAATAGTCAATAATCAATATTAATCAGTTTCCAATAGTAATCAAACACTAAAATTGACTTTCTAACTACTGATTTCTAATTAAACTTGGCTAATATAATATTAACTTATTTATGCTTTTCTGTATACGTATAATAACAGTTAGAGTAGAGCACACATATTAACGTTAGTAAAACTTCAAATGAAAAAGTTTGCAATACTTTTATTAACATGAGACTAGACAATTGATGTACTTGATTGAAAATGATCTTTTAAAATATTATTTTGGTTAATGATTATCAACTCATTCAGTAATGTTTAACTGAATATATTGCAAATCAATTGTTTTCCTATTTGAGAGCAATATTTTTGTTCAAAATAAGTACAAATGAAAGGAGAGATCAAATCTTTGAGATATAGCGGATTGCGAGCACAGGAACAGTATGTCTGTACGTCTACTGCCATATCAGTGATCAGTTGGAAATATGAATGCCCGGCATTTGTGCCACTCTTTTATTCTTGGAGTCGGTGTTGAGAATAGGTCTGAGAAGTGGATATGCGATGCAATTATCTGTGTGTGTGTTTGTATTGTGTATTATACTATCGGTTATGTGTTTCGTATATACAGTATGTCTTTCCCATTCAATGGACATCCACTCCTGTCCCACACAAAAGAACTCAGGGCTTGAGATCGCGTTACCTTTTCTACCAAAAAGTGTCCCCTCTTTATAGCGCCACTCAATACACGTATTCATAACTCTCTTCAATAGTTTACTTTATACTCATTGCAAACAATGAATACTTTGAAATACTTTACTTAAATCATCCGATATTTCATACTTTCCATCAAATTTGGGGTTATTTGTGAAAAATAATCTGTTTGAATAGAAATTTTCATATGAATTACCACATTTCACTCTGGTTAGTTATATAGTCTCATAATTTATACCATAAACATCAAGAATAAATTATTAAAAACAAAATTCTTGTTAATTAAAGAGTTGAGAACATAAGGAATTCCTATTAAAATATTCAATTCATACTGTAATACAAAGCCAATAGTACTGATAGAGAGGGGCGGCTGTATTGAGTCGATTAAGGCGTTCAAAACAGTCTCGCATATGACGGCAATGGGATTAACCACTACTCGATTATACGCCTAAATCGACAATACTTTACATTCTGTTAATAGTATACAAATACAATCCGATAAACAACAGTTGCTATAGAATATCCTTCATTTACATTAAATGTTCAAATTTTGAATATTATTTAACAAAAGTTATAATTTTATTATAAAGTTTGAATATTAAAATAACAACTTTATATTAAATAAATTCCAATTTATTTTTATTAATTTTAAACAACTAAAACTTTAATATTTTTAAATGTGGAATTTAGTTTATACATTATAATATTAGATTATGTAAAATAAAATATTTTTTATATATTTGAAGTGATTCAGAAAATTTTTGTTACTTATAATATATTTTCTGTTAATTTAAAGTGAAATGAGTTAGAGTTATATTTTAATGTCAAATCAATTGAAATAATGGATTAAAACAATAATCGGTTTACAAATGGAGGTCATATATGAGAGATGAAATTAAATTACAATAATATAAATATAATGTTGTAAATGAAGTTAAATATCCCGAGTTTATAATGTTTGCAATATAGGTTTAAATACTGTTAATTTTCTGTTATACTGTAAGAAAGTTATAATTCATTAAAGTTAAAACTACTTAAATAATTTTGAATTTTTCATCATATAAAATAAATATATTAAAACAAATTTCAATTTAAATCAAATGAATTTTAATTACTTTAAAAATTTATTACTCGAAAGGATTATAATTATAATAAAAACGAAAATTTTCGCAAAAGATGCAAAAAGTATGCGATTGTGAGTGTCTGTCCACAAATGTCTGGGCCGTCCCATTGGGTCGTGAGTTGATATGCGAGCGAAATGTGGTGTAAAGCAAACGCCGACTAAATTTAATTGACTCGAGTTGTCAAGTGTTGACTGAATGGCCGCACTGTTAGCTGAGTGATGAGCTGTCAAATAAACTAATCACATGAGATGCCCACCCCTTGAATATATTCCTGAAGATATTCTTTGCATATAATTATGAATTAAGAAAAAATGTTCACATTTGAAGTGAAGACATCACTTAATCGCTTAACATTAGAGACCTTTGTTTTTTGATTTGTTCCCAAAAATGCTATTCATTAGTATTCATTCGATAGCTATAGCTATAGAGCCTTCTGTTCGCTAAGAAAATCAAATAAAAACAAATATTTAAGAAAAGTATCATTTCCTTCAAGCGATTATGATATTATATGAACCCTCGAGTCCTGCAGTCTTTTTACAGTCGTGTCTCTCGTTATGAGTTCCCAAAGCCTCAAACCTCGTCATCAGATTATCATTCTTACTGTTTGTCGGACACGCTTTGAAGTGATCTGACATATAATGATCACGACTTTCAGATATAATGTATGCAAATTCGCTGCAAAGGATCTGTCTTACAGTTCTGGCAAAACTATTAAAAGCCTATTAATCTATCAAAACGGCTGTCCAAATGCTTTATACCATATTAACGCAACTCATTTTCATTATTAAATCCATTCAAATCAGTTTAATCCGATTTATTGTTTCTAATTTTTTTTATTAATTATATTCTGAAAGGTTTTGTTTGATGTGTTTGTCCTTACATTTAATAATGTTATAATCAATGCTAAAAATATGTCAAACCTTTGTATTTATCTTCTTATCAAATGACAGACTCAGATGAATGTGAATTGCAATCAATTACTTAAGATTTGTATTCATATATTTGTTTTGAAACATAAATATCTATTAATATGATATTCGAGTGAAAAAGATTTGTCGAAATACTAAGAACTTTTAAAACCATTTAAAACCATTTTATTGCAGATAATCGATCATATTTAGGGTGAGAATCAGTTTTCATCTCCAAATGCATAATAAAGGTTTGCATTGAGTTTGTTCTTGCATTCAATGGGCTTTCAATTAACGCTACATTTGATTAAAAATGAAATTCAGGTCAGAGTGGTGTCAATCAGTTGGGCGGAGTGTATGTGAACGGTAGACCTCTGCCCGACTCGACACGACAAAAGATCATAGACTTAGCCCATAGCGGCGCCCGACCCTGTGATATATCACGAATGCTCCAGATTTCCAACGGCTGTGTCTCGAAAATTCTGGGCCGATATTACGAGACCGGATCTATTAAGCCAAGAGCTATCGGCGGTTCAAAGCCACGTGTGGCCACAGGACTGGTGGTCCGCACTATCACTCAATACAAGCGCGAGTGTCCCTCAATATTCGCGTGGGAAATACGGGACAGACTTCTCGCCGATAATGTCTGCAACACTGAAACCATTCCCAGTGTATGTATGCTTTATAATCGATATTTCATAATGTATTCACCCTGTTTACTCGTACTTCAATGGAATTATGTCATGAATTAAGTTGAATTCATAGTGAATTACTTAATTGTATACTATTTATTAATGTAATTGCACTATTGATTACTGTATAATTACAATTACCACAGCACATATCAATGCTTATGATTCATAAGTTATGAACTTTAATTAAGAACTTTATTTTATCTTGGTAATACGCTATAGCTTATTGCATAAATGCTAAGATTTCATTATAACCAATAGAATTATAGAAAAACTAAAATATTCATTTAAATTTCAATATAAACCCATTCCACAACATATTAATTATTTGAAGTAAATTTATACAACTTTTAATCATATCATAGAAATGGTATTCATTTTAAATGCAAAATGAAAGTAAATTCTAATTTCTAAGTAAATCAATAATCGATGGAAACTTCAAACAATTTATTAGATTCTGAAAAACGATTAAATAGTTTCGAGATTTGAATTAAAATATGTAGAGACGAAAAGCAATGGTATGGAGAATAGATTTTTGGCAAATCTTGAGATTGTATTATACAGTACTTGTAAGCNGCTCTCTCAAGTGTCCACATGTTTCTCACTTACAAAATCTGACTCCTGAGGAATGTTGTCTTACATTCAGACCTACAGATAAATGTCGTACTCTTTTGCAGCCTATTATTCACTGCAAATGTGATTATTATTGTACTTCACTTAACAATAGTAACTCTCATTTCAATTGTATTTTCACTTTCAATGTAACTGTTGTCTCGTTTAACGCAAACTTCATTCACAAACTTATGAATGCACTTGAAATCCTTATTAGTGATTGTGTTGAGAATAATTTCAATTTTCAATTTTACTCACTTTCATAGCAAGGTTGCTTTTATTCTTATGGTTTAAATATAACTTTGATATGAACATGACAAAATTTACATTTAATTCTTAAAATTACTAATGTAAAATACTTATATTATGTAGTACTAATGTGAAGTTATTTTATAAAATTATAATTAAATTTATTTGCTCGTAAAATTCTGTTTTTACTATTTTTCATATTCCATGGCATTCTTCTATGTATACATTTTTCATAATTTTTAACATTAGCTAAACTGAATTACTTTAATACTGAAACTGAAATACTTTATTGATCCTGCAATTTTATAATTATTAATTAATAATTGGATATACATGTTCATGTTATTTTCGAAACCCATTCAAATCTTATTTTAGGTTACATAATCTTATTTACTACTATTACTGTTACTATTATATCGAGTTTTGAGTATTCCCTATACCTATAACTTTGTCAATATTTACTACTCATAATAAATAGCATGGATAGCATTGAATTTGCCAAATATTCATATTATTAGTTATCATAAAATCTTAATTCTCATAACAAAAAGACTGCAAATGGAAGAGTAATCCTCTCCTCCTCTGTCCCACAACTTACCGCCCATTTGGGCCTATAATGCATTCATGTGTTGTAAAAACCAAAGCAATTATGCCATTACTGCAGACAGACATTCATTTTACGCTAATTTAAGATTACTGTTGTGGTCTCCCAAGTTTACAATTCAATGTATGACATATTATTTTTGACAATCACTACCGGCCCTCATAATTGCTAGAACTTTTGTATACACTAATACAGTTTTTGAACATTTACCGCTAATACTATTTTGTTTATGCACTAAAATTCTAATGAATTCTGCATAATTCTGTAATTTACATTATGAACACACTGTGTTTTTATAACAAAACAATTTTTAACATATAAAATTTATTGGATTAAGTTGTACATTGAATTATTTTGAGAATTGTATCGCTTATAAAAAGTTGATTCTTAATAGTTTGAGATTCTTTATAATTAGTCTTTTTATAATTTTTAAGAATCATAATCTATAGATTAATAAATAGCTGAATATTTTAAATACAAATTCCAATCAAATTTATCGCTAACGTTGAGAAGTGGTTATGAAAATTGCTTACAAATATATTTCATAAGTGTCATACTATACTTTGATTTTTAATTGATTTTGCTTTGCATGAGAAATTCATTATAAAATTAATTGATTCTTATTTTAATTACAACATTAATATTATTTTTAAATTTTAAATTAAAGAATTATAAGTTATTGATAGATATTTAAGACACAATTTCAATGACAATTAAATCATTGAATAGTCGGCAAAAAATGTTCGTGAGTTTGACTTCTCATGCGATTGTCATACAAGTCATGCAATTGTCAATTAAACAACAACTCGTATCTACTTTTAGTTAATATTAACTCACATTTAGCTCCAAAACAAACATTTTATGATTTAAAAGCCTTCGGGCGGATGAATGCTTTCCTATGGCCTATCTATCGAGAGGTACAGTAACTTAGTTTCAATTCTTCCAAAAGCTTAGTTAACCCTCATTTCTCTCTCTCTCTCTCTCTCTCTCTCTCTTTCTCTCTCTCTCTACCCTCTCTCTCTCTCTCTCTCCTGATTTCTTTCTATCTCATAGTGCGTGAAATTGTCAAACGTTTATCGTTTCGGTAAAAATCATATCAATTGGTATTTTTTGTCTTAAACGGCAACTTCTTGTTAAATATTAATTAATTCGAAACACTCCTCAGGCTATCGATTAAATACTATTTATTTTATTCATTGCTTATATAATATCTTGTGTTCATATCTCATATGATTCACAATTCAAGGTTGTCTTCGGCCGACACAACGGCTCACTTGTGATGTCAGCTCTGAAAACAACTACTCATCCGATGGTACTGTCGATGAAGACTCACAGATCAGACTTAGGCTTAAGAGACGATTACAACGAAACAGAACCGCTTTTTCTGACGAACAAATNAGAGACGATTACAACGAAACAGAACCGCTTTTTCTGACGAACAAATCAAAGCTCTAGAAAATGGTATTTAATTATCACATTATTTCTGATTTCTATTAAAATGTTTTATGTTTTGTACATAATTTAAGTAAGAATTTGATAAAAATGAATGGAATTGAAAAATTGCTGGTTATAGAAAAGTATTATTTGCTTATTAGAAAAGTATTATTTGCTTATTTGTAAATAATTTCCTTACTGTATATGATCGTCAATTTCAGGGTACTATAAACTCGTACATGTTTGAAATTTTTAATATTGCTTGTTAACTAAACAATCGTTATAAGTCATAATAATAAAATTGTGAGTGAAACATTTATATGTCTCATCAATTTATAAAAATAAAATTAAGATTTTATTTAATCATAAATAAATATAAATAATCACCCTCTTATGCCACAGTAGTTAAATATTTACTAAAATCTATTTAAATTATTAACAGAATTTTAAAGACAATTAAGAATATTATTTAAAAAATTATTTAAGAATTTAAGAACTTTTACGGGAATATATACATTGATAACTTGAAAGATAATACAGTATGTGATGTATTGACAGAGTTTGAGAGGACTCACTACCCGGATGTGTTCGCACGTGAAAAGCTGGCCGACAAGATATGTTTACCCGAACCCAGGATTCAGGTCTGGTTTTCCAATAGAAGAGCCAAATGGAGACGAGAAGAGAAACTGAGAACCACTCAAAAGAAGGGCCAAACGCAGACCAATTCAAGTGATAATCAGGTGAACAGTCAAACAAATGCCACGAAAACCAACACAAGTGACCACTCGAGCCATACAGAAGTGAATGCAAACAACAAATCAAACTTCAATGCAATACTTGATAACAATCGAAATTTCGTTAACTATTCCTCTTTAGCAACGCTCTCGTCGTTAAGCAATTCAATCCATAACTTCGGCCCCATTTCAGGCCTAAGCCCTCCCCCACCGCCCCCTCCATCACAATCTTATTTATTAAGCCATCCGTTAGAGACATACGAATTGGGCGCTCAGACTACCCCTCAATCGTGTCATAACTATTCAAATCATTTGCTTTATTTTGGCCCAAATAGTAGACATTGAATCTGACAGCAAATCAAT